>BJFM01001323.1:142421-164586 GCA_016586285.1 Arothron firmamentum
ACACACACACACACACACACACACACACACACACACACACACACACAGCTGCTAGCAATACAAGTTCTCCACACTTGCAGTGTGTGCAAAGTCAAAGCTGGTAGAAATTGTAGCGACGGCTTGTGGATAATGCCCCAGAGGGACCGCGGCGCCTGTGTGTCAACAATTAAGTGGAAGGGAACTCAATCAGTTTTGTTCAGCATTTGTTTTTTTTTCCCAGAAGACAGAAAAGATGAGGAAATGAAAGCAGAGCTCCATTACAAAAGAAGATCACGCTGTTTGGAGAAATGTGGGCGTGATGCGAGCCAACTGTGATCAATACAGTACCCTCACCTCATAGCCCCGTTTTACTTGATGTTATTTTAAGTGATAATGGATCTTTTTTTTGTTTTGTTTTTTTAAACTCCCACACGCTGGAGTCACAAAAGTGCAGGTTGGGGGAAGGTTGGGGTGTGCTGCTGTGGTGTTTCTGTCTGTGTGTGTGTGCGTGCGTGTGTGTGTGTGTGTGTGTGTGTGTGTGTGTGTGTGTGTGCGTGCGTGCGTGCGTGCGTGCGTGCGTGCGTGCGTGTGTGTAGTTCTGATGCGTCTCCGTATAACCAAAGTGGTGCAGGGAGCTGCGCGGCCACGGAGGGCACGCAGGCAATCTGCGACAATCAGCCTGTGTGTGCACGTGCATGAATGTTTGTCTTTATGGGCGCAGATGGGGCTCCGGGAGTGTGCGGGACGGCAGTTTTCGCAGGGTACTGTATTGAAAAGAGCCATGCCTGCGTTAGCAAACGACAGGAAAGAAGCAGCAGCCGCGTAGACCCTACCTGTGATGTTCACGTCCACGATGCCAGTGCGGGTACCGATGCTGTTGGTGGCGTCACAGACATACGTCCCGGCCAGGTCATAGGTCACCGGGCCCTTGAAGAACAAGGTGTTGTTTTTGATTTCCACATTAGTGGGGAGAGAGCCGTTCAAGCTGTGAAAACAGAAAACAAAAATGGCTGAATTACACCAGGGCAGTGTCAGGAAAAAAAGGACTCAGAGCCCATAAATAAAAAAAACCTCAGTCTCTAGTGCCATACAGAGCTGGATCCATGTCAAGGCGAGATAAATAGCGCAAATGTTTGACAGCGATATATTTCAGCCACTATCCATCAAGTCTAAACAAAATCACACAGATGTGGAATCCCGACAGGTCCACACAGGTAAGACATAGCTGCTGCCTGGGGACACGGCCTTTCTGACATGAAAAATAGAGAATAGACACACGCGCGGGGGAGAGACTGGCTGGTGGGAGTTCCGCTCTGGCACAGCGCACATGGCTAAAGTCAAAACCCGCGGGAGCTGTCAGGAGAGGCAGCTGATCAAGCGATAAACGCAGAATCTGCCGAATGCCGAGCTGTCAATGGGAGCTGGAGCCTGAGGTGTTTGTCTTCACGGTTCACCGTGTGTACACTCTGCTGATACATTTGTGTCCTTTGATCAGGTCAGCACACTTTCAGGTCATGGATGATGTGTGCAGCAACCCTCCATTCTATTACGCCAACCCTTTTAATGGAGCCCCGAGGCTGAAAAGGTGTCACATTTCCTGACAGTTAGCCCCCCGCCCCTCCGATCGGCTTCATCGGCTGCTCTGAGTGGATCAAGCTCAAATGAGGAAATGTGGGAAGTCAGATCAAGTCAAACAATTCCCAAACAGGCTCACACAGTGCTGATCAAGCCCGTTCCATCGTATCAATCTCTGTGTTTTGCAGCATATAGGAGTTTCTGAATGTTGTTGGCTGTATTGATTTTGCTGTGCTGAGTTCGCCAACAGTGATGCGTACAGCATCATCAACAAGACCAGAGGCTACAGTAAACAGATTTATGCCAACGGCTGGCCTGTGTGTGTTCGTTTCTCTTACAAACATTAGCAGGTGCCTGGCTAAGATGTTTCAGCTTCCTGTTAGATTACAGTTATTACAGATGTAACATGTTGCTACAGTAGCAGTGTGCTAATACTGTCTTTTACTGCAATATTATTTTATTGTGTCAGGGTATAGATATTAAAATGCACCATAGCTACGGTATGTGCAATGCTGCTCAATAGGACTGGTTGAAATCTGCATTGTTTTGGCAAAACAATGTCAGAATCTATATATGACAACACCAAAAAAAAAAAACATTAGAAAGAGGCAATGATATTAAGTGATAAAAATGGCTACATATTGAGCACTTGAGAGCAAGTAAACAAGCTTTTAACAAGGCCCGTCGATGCTAGACTGAAAGGCTGAGGCATCTGTTAATGAAGTCAGTCAGAAGGGTCTAACTCACTCAATAGTGCATTTTCGAGGCATTTTCCGGGAAAAGCATGATAAAAAGCAGCAAAAAAAAAAGTATTAAAAGAGCAGTAAGAGGCATGTTGGACTCGTGGGTTCTAAGGCGGTTCATTTGCAACAGAGCTGCAAACAAGTTCGATACAGTATGACACGATTCAATAATCAGTTACCTTGTGAGCCTCTATCAAATGCTGAGTTCTGCAAAGTCCAATTGATTTGCTACAGGAATGAAAGGCTGGCAAACTGCGATTCACCACAGCCTGTACATCTGAGTGTGTGCCTGCTCTGGAAGCCCGAGGGGCAGAAGAATGAAAGGCAACAACAGCCTTAGAGGGATGCAAATTCTTTGGTGACTGTCTCGGCTGTTCGCGTGCGTGCAAGCATGGAGAGTGTGTGATGTGTGTGTATAGATGTGGGTGTGTGGATGGCTCAGCAGGAGAGGAATGTTTGAGGAGACCACTTTAAACCTGAAGATAAAGATGCATCCACTGCTTCATCCTTATATATTCCCTCTAATAAACACCAGGATAATGAGGAATAAAGAGTGTTTCAGCAAATAAAGAGACATTAGTCTCAATAGCCCCTGAGGAGTCAGCATTAATGACGCACTATAACAAACCTGATTAAATAGAATTTAAAGTAAGATCTTTATATTGGTGTAATTCATCCACAGCTACACAATTACGCAGTGTAATTTAGATACCCGTTCATTAAAATGGCTAATATGAATGGAATTTGTGGTAAATACAGTTAAATGTAAACCACAGCCATATGTATATCACAGATGTGACAGAAATGACTATCTTTTCAGCTGCTGAAATGACTTTTCACACCGGAAATTATTCAGGATAATAAACAACGTCACAGTCCTCTCTCAGCTCGTCTGGTGAATAAAAATTACAGTATGAAATAAAACAAACAGCAAACGAGCGCAGACTTGCGAATGCCCTACAAACAAACATTAGGAAAACAAATACTTCAGTTGAAACTTGTGCATTTCTTCTTTTCGGAGTCTCCCTGTTAACCCGTGATGAAATGAGTAAAAAAGGAAAACTGTGGTCGTGCTGGAAGAAAAATAAATACAAAAAAGACACTCTGGGGATTTCTTTGAAGATTACATTAGATGCTAATGCTTCCAGCCGCATGATGCTCAGACGCAGAACAAAGTAAAATGAATCCAGATGATACAACTGCAGCTGGATTGAAATGACACTCTCAGCTACCACAAGAATCGAAATGAATTACACACAAAAAAAACTGAGCGTGTTGAGTTAAAATAACACAAAGATTCTTTTTGGACTGGACGACACCTTTTGTCTGCGTGTGTGTGCTGTAATTCTGTTGGCCTGTCCTGGTTCTTTCTGTCACAGCCTTGTGCTGACCTCCACAGCCGAGCCCTCGGGAACCATCACAACAGATTTGGCGTCTCATTTTCAACGCCGCAATGGCCGTCCCCTCCTATCTGTCAGAGCAGTGCCCTCGTCTGCCAGGATCACATCTCTGCCTCCTCCTCTCCCCCTGTCCTCGCCTATCACTCTAAATCTACCTTTGCCTCCATCTTATAAAAAGGGAAAACAGACAAGCAAACAAAAAAATGAAGGCTTTTATTCTTGTGCTTGTTGCAGCCTTTTTTGCTGGGAGCTGAGTTCGAGGACAGAAATAAGGGTGGGAAAAACACGCCTCATTACCACCCAACGGTGGTCTGTCGTGGGGATGCAGTGACAGCCTCCCCGGTCTGTTAATCCTCATTTAATCAGTTCACGGAAATATTTGTCATCCTAGCCTTTGCTGAGCAATTAGTAGACAAATTGCTACATTTATGTCTGAGCTGACACCAAATTACACATTTTCGCATCTGATTTGTTCAGTAAAGAAGTGTTCTGCTTCCCTATCTTTCATCGCCGTGTGAATACTTGCGATAAATCATTTCTGCGCCACTAATTTTCACACTCAAAGCGGATCAAACCTGGGGATATTTAGTGATTCCCGATGGCGTGAGACGTGTTTTTATCTTTGTGCTCTCATGTGTTTGTAAGGATGGTCTCTGAGGCAAAAACACTGATGTCAGCCCGAGGGCACGCCCGCCTACTCGCAGCGCCGACTCTTTCGGTTTCAGCCCTCCCTGGATTGTCAGGCACAAAGCCGCTGCCTTCTGATGCCTCCAGAGAACACATGAGCATTAACAACAGAGCATTCTTACCCCTCTACCAAAAAACACTCAAAACACTCCTCTGTTTGCATTTATATCTGAGCACCTGACCATCAGGAACACACGCTGGAGTGGAGCTACTGTGCTTGGCTTCCAGTCTTATCAGCCCGTTATCTTTGTGTTGCAAACAAACAAAATGAGGACATCTTAATCAAAAACTAAAAACAAGGAAGAAAACAAAGACAAACAGAGCCTGTCAATGCATTTCTTTGTGATGCTTTTAGCAGAGGTTCCAGAAAAAGAAAGCCGAGCTGGTCCTGTCTGGGCTTCAGAGCCTGTTGCGTTGGGGTTCAGTGACACTCACAGCTTCCACTGGTAGATGGTGACAGGCGGGTTAGCGTCGGCGCGGCACGTCAGCTGCACATCCTGGCGGTTCAGGTACCAGTTTCCATCGAAGCCCTCGATCTTCACATCAGGTTCATCTGCAAGGATGCCATGCTGAAGTCAGGCCAAACTTACACAAAAATCAATCGCAACAAGGTAAATTTATTGGCTAATACTTATTGTGTAATTAGCTACATTTAATAGGCAAAATATGTTGATTTTTGAATTGAACAGGGAAAATCTGTTGGGAGCGGTGAGATTCTTACACTGCACGTTCAGCACCACGCTTTCTGTGATCCTTTCGCTCCGGTAGGTCACAATGCACGTCAGCTTCTGTTTGTGGGTCTCGCGGCTCGGTATCAACATGTAGTTGCTCCGAACGGTCACGGTTCCGTTCTGGTTGCGAGTCTCCTGGAAGGTCGCTTCGCCTTTCAACCTGGTGTCCCATCTGATGATGCTGGGAGGCTTCCCATTGGCTGACACGCAGGTAGCAACAGGCATCTTCCTCTTCTGGGCCCTGGCTACGATGGTGGGGCTTGTCAATGTCATGCGTGTCATAGGCCGAGCTGAGGAAGAGGAGGAAGAAGCAGTTAAGCTAGTGGAATTTGCGCAAAGTCATTCATGCTCATTAAGCAGAGATCCTGAGTGATTTTTGCCTTCTTTTAGATCAAAATGTATCTATCCACAATCTGCTTTGAAGGATATTCAATAAAGGGACTGAATGTGTTCAAAGATTGAATTGTTTTTCCCTCCTCAAGGCAAACAGTTGTCAAAGCAGAAATGTCGAAGTATCTTGTCCCATTGAGCAGTCCTTTGACTTAAACCTTTTGTGAGTTGCCAATTAGCAATTTAGCTGCAGCCCATCAACAGAGAGCCTTAATGAAATGCGCAGCTGAGAAAGACGGCGCTGAAGAGGTCTCTTTGAATGCTGCTGGCTGCTGAACTGCACACATGGTCCAGGCTCGCTGAGCTGCAGAAGCCGAAAAAGTTACTGGAGAGATTCAGTGACACAAAATGGAGAAAGCATCTGACAAGAAGGAACAGGAGCTACTTGTGCCGATTGCCTTTTTCTTTTACTGGGACTTAACAGGAAACAAAGTACCTCATTTGTAATTGGATTTTAAAATGGCACTGCTTTATTTACCCCACCAACCTCTTTCCTAGATCAAGTGTACCTCGGGCACTACTTGTTCTTACTGAGATCAGATTATTTAAGCCAAATTACACACAATGAAGTGGACTTATTGATTTCTCTCTCTCACCTGCCATTTTTATGGACTCTCTGCAGTGGTTTCCTTTCATAAAGGCCATTAACTTCAGTCTGGGCCTGGTGTTAAATATCATACCCCACAGTCAGGACATCAAAGCATTCAACATGTACTCTTAGGCCATGTTCAGGCTTTCAGACCAAAAATAGATAGCAAACAGATAACAAACTGTGGTCTCATGGACCTCTTCCCCCACCACTCAGAGCCTTAAACAAGGTGCTGCAGCTGCTGTAGTTGCGCTACAGCGTGGTTTATTAAAGCAGCCCGTCTCCTCTGAAACACCGGTTTGATGTGGCGGTTCTTAGAAAACCTTGTGATAGAACGCCATTCATCCTGCACTGTCTGGCACGCCTACATCATTACCAAAGCAACCATGCAGATAGGTCAGGTGTGTCTGAACACACAAACCCTTCATCACTTGCGCGCTACGCTAAATGGATCGTGCAGACAGTTGGCCTCAAAAAAAAAAGAATAAAAAGAAGAAGAATCAGCCTGAGTCGAGCCATACTCACAAGGAGCCAGCAGTTTAGGTAGTAAACATTACAGTTAGATCTGAGGAGGAAAATCTGGTTGGTGATCAGATGTCAGTTTACATTCAAACAAAGCCCAAGGAGATGTGATGGAGAGCACCGCTGTGGATTCTCTTATTTGTGAATATGAAGCCCATTGGTGAGGGTATCTGCTGTGTTCTTACCAAACACCGTCAGGTTGACCATGTTCTCGCGGTTGCCTGCAGGAAAGGTGGTGTATTCGCAGATATAAGCAGCTTCATCTGACAGCTGCACGCTGGAGAACACGATGGTGGTGTCCTCCAGCGAAGGCGTGTGGTGACGGACGGCCGCCTGCTTGAAGCTGACCCGCTCTTTGAAGGGCTGAAGGACAGACACTCCGAGGGCCGGGTTGGCGATGGCGACATTCTGTTTGGTGCCATTGAGGAGCTTCTGCCAGGTCACTTGAGAGATCTTGACTGGTGGGTTACTGTTGATGAAGATGCAGCGGAGTTCCACTTGTGAACCCACAAATCCAGACTTACTGGAGTCCATCTGGACGTTCTGTCCCTCACCACCTAAAAGTTACAGACAAAGGAAAGATACAATTAAGTTTCTCAGAACAATGCAACAATCTACACACACCAAAGCAGAATAAGTCAATTCAGCAGAAGCGTGCACGATGACCATCCATTCCAGAGGCGACGTGTGTTCCCTGAGCTTCCTAAACATCACTGTACATTCCACAAGTGGCTGGTTGTGTGAAAATTCCAGCGAGGTTTTTAACATAATGGTCACATCTATACAGTCCTGTCTTTGTCCACCACAGTTCTGCTTCTGATGAGGAGGGAGGATCAAGTGAGAAGCAGTGCATCACTAATGAATGAGCACAAGGGCAGCGAGACGTGGGCCAGTCTTCATCTGCTGCTGTTCTGCCCTCCACCTCCCCAGCAGCACGCCGCAAAGCCCATTGTAATTTTAATTACTTTTCACTCACAAATACTTCAATTATGGCCTGGAGCTCCAATTAAGGGCAACAACACAAGGCTTCAGAGCGCATGATCAACAAAGATGACCCTCTTCCCTACATTTGAAAAGTTTAAATAGCCAATTTGTGTCTGTCGTTGCATCACTGCCTGTATGTTCATCAGGTAATTGAAATAATAAAATTAAAAAAATATAAATATGTTACATTGAAAATAGCTTCTAGTTTGTCGTCAGTTTTTTCGCACTTCAGTTTTAGGTGCAGAACAAAACTCGTCATTCACGCCAGATCTGAGTGTGGTATTTTAGTCTTTAATGCATCTTTGCTGTCCCAGGTGCTAATTTATGGTCCTGTCGAGGTGAAGGCCCCATTTCCTGGAAGGACAACCCTTCAGCTGAGCTTGCATTTACAACCATCCAAAGCCGTAATTAAGGAGTCGGGCAGGCCAGAACCCCTCTGGTAATCACACCCGAGTCGTAAAGATGCGGTAAATCAGGTCACCCCATTGTAATGAATAATGAAATAAAGTGGGGTGAGCCGCAGACACATGGAGCTTCAACCAAACGGTGCCAGACACAGTGAGAGCATTACACCACAGCATTTAGACAAAAATACCTTCAGAGATTAGGAAAATGGGAAACTGATCAATGCATTCAAACAACTACAGCTTGACTACCAGATCACGGTGTGTTCAGTCTGTTGGATCCTCAAAGTTTTGTCAGGAACTACTTTTTCTTCATGATGATGCCCTGAAGGTCACCCAGGCAAAATTTCAGCACGAGGAAAGGACATAATGGACTTCAATGAGTCTAAAAGTAACATGAAGCATGACAGAGGCAAAAGTCTCTGTTTGAAAGGGTAAAAGGTAAATTCCTGACAAGCTCTCCCTGCCTTTTATTAAAAAAATAATAATAATTATAAAAGATTGCAACAACCTTTGAAACTCCTGTGTGCTTCACATTTCATTTCCGCTGGGTCACATCAGCAACAGTTGCTCCGTATAGATGTGAACTAGAAATGACAGATTGATTTACTAATACATGTTGACAGTGAGGACTGGGAGGACTGGCAACCTTGTCGTGAGTACTTTGTGAAACACCTGTGTCCTTGTGAACCTTGGGGCGATGCTTAACTTCATTTATCCCGGCGTGCATTACCTGTCGTGGCAGCTGGAGTATGATATTTTCTTAGGCAGCAAACACAATTTACTGTGTGACAACACCAGTTAGAATTGAATCTAGACTGTATATGAGGATGGCTATAAGAAATCATAAATATGTACCAGGCCAGTCCTCAACGACCGCTATGCTAAAGCAACACTGGCAGGTAGGGTCTGCGTGAAAACCCTCCCTCCACCGCTTGCTCTGCTTCTCCTTTGAGTCTGAAGCACCCGACTCATATTAAACCAAATAAACAGCAGCCCAGGCAAATGGAAACCAGAGAAATACACATAATTACACAGCCGAAGAGCCCAAATCCCCTCTGCGAAGGACCAGGGGCGCCCACGGGGACCCCTTTCACTCAAAGACTGCAGTCCTTGGCTGAGCTCACAGTGGAGCTTTAATTACAGAGTACGGCACAGAGGCAAAGCCGTAGAAGAGCACAAGCACATACGAGCAAGAGGCACTGAGTAGCTGGAATTTGATGGAGGTTGGAGAAGCCAGCGGTGCAGAAACAGAAGGAAAGCGGACTGAAAAGATAGAAGGCAAGGTAGCAGAGCTGAACTATTGGAAGGAAGAGAAAACCAACTAGGGAGCTTTGGAGAGATTTGTAGTGTTGGTGTGCTGCAGGTTTTGAAGCTGGCCGCTGCTGCCACTGGTGCTGCGGCGGCTTTGTTCTCACGCTGACAAAAGCATGAGTGGAGGAAGAGATACACCTGAGGCTGCACGCTGGCCTGAGAGATGCCAGCAGAACCAGGACCTGGATTTCTGCAAGGAAAAAGCAACGGGGCCAACAAACAAAGTAGACAGTGTGCCCATGCTGACAGAATAGAAAAAGATAAGTGGTTTTACGTGCTTTAGGTGAGCTTGAGCAGATCAAACGAGATGCGAGGGGCACCATTAAAACTGCTGCCTCACGGGGTCGGATCCCGCTGGCGGAGACTCGTAAAAACCATACAAAAATCAAACAATAGCAGAAAGCTTTGCTGTGCGCTCGGGGTGTGTGTTGGAAGAAAGCACCAGCCGTACATCAAACGGATCGTCCGTGTGGGAAAGCATATATGATGCACGAGTTCGGTTCCCTTTAGTAACAAAATAAGAAGTGGTTGGGAAAATAATTATCTAAAATGTGTTCAGCGTTTCTGCTGCAGATAAAGAAGGAAACTAATGTGTCTACTGTTTTCATACATCATGTGTTCTCTTCAGTACAATATTACAAAAATAATAAAAAAGCAGAGCCCCACTCTGCAGAATGCTTCTTTTCCTGAGCATTATCTGGCAGCTAATTTCACAACGAGCCCTGCAACGCTATCATTTTATCATATAGTGCGTGTAGTGTCAGCCCATCTAGATCTGGATTTCTACCAAGGTTAAATCAAGTTCATTATAATTCACCTCTGTCTACACAAAAAGAAGTGAAATGATGGCAAGGCATCAATGTTTGAAAAAAAAAAAAAAAAAAAAAGCTAATAGTGTCATCCTGTTTTAGTTGCTCTCTTCTTGGCCCCCAAACTGCAGGTTTAAAGAGCCCAACATGAAGACGCGTCATCTCTGCTACTTGAGCCTCTGGTGACAGATAAAACATGGCTTGAGACGCTTACAGATAATGACTGTTTAATGTTGTCCTAGTTCCCACAGCGATGCCACAGGCCTCTCAGCTCCCCTTGTTCAAGACCACACATTGGGTGTTTTGAGTGGGGGGAGTACAAATTTTCTGTTTCGTACACACATTCACACAAACAGCCATTAGGTGCCTGTTTATTTGCCTGGTGAAACCTTGCCATTGTTTTTAGCCAGCTGGTATTTTGGAGCTTAACCAGCAGCGTTTGGTTTGTTTTTTCAACAGGTAACAGCGCTTTTCAGAAGATCAAATGGGAGGTTTTAGTGTGGTGGAAAAAGAGTCATCTATCTCACGCACAGTTTTAGTTTATTTTTAATGTCACTTATTGTTGACCATTGTTATTTTGCTTGGAAATGAGATGTTAAGCATCACTGATTCGGGTTTAATCTACACTTAGAGCGCTTCTGCGGGTCTCTTGGGTAAACAGCAGCATACCTGTCAAAGCGGTTCTCTTTTCCCTGTGTTCATGAGCAAATATTCTGCTCCTGCGGCACCCAGAGCTGGAACAGATGGCTAGTGCTCCTGTTCCTAATTTTCCACTATCTGGTTTAAATATATACAAAAAAAAAAAAGACTTTTGTACGACACATGTTGAGGACAGTGCAACATCTGCCGCCGTGTAAATGTTAATGATTATTGGAGATTTCTGCTTTTTCCGTGTCCGGTTTTGAACGTTTCACTGCCCCCGGTGGCTGTTTGTGTGGGGGAAAAAGAAAAGTAATGACCCAGTAATTCAGCAGTCTGGTGCTTCAGCTGGGCCTTGAAAATGAAGCCTTTCTGGTGGGTAGCTGCACCTACATTGACTTACATCAGAAACACACACACACACACACACAAACACACACACATAGGATCCTTTGTGCAGCTTGAAGACATTTTAGATGTGAATTCAACCCTCTCATCCTGTTTCAGGAGGATAATGTGTCATGTTTGAATCATGACTTCAAGTGGAGTAAACGGAGTACATATGACTTTTAGGGAACCTTTATTGTAAAACCTGTAGGGGCAGTAACACTGCAGGTGTCTGGTAATTAATGTTTTGTTGTTGTGTTTTGTTTTTTAAAATTAATATTATGATTTAATATGAAATGATGGAAGTAATCTGGGATTTCAGTTGTCTTTGACTGCGGCGAAGGCAAACTCAGCTGTCCTAAATACGGCTTTTGCCCCAGAGAGAGAGAGAGAGAGAGAGAGAGAGAGAGAGAGAGAAGCAGTGTAAATACAGGCTCACAGAGCGCTCTGACCCTTGTCTCTCCCCCCACAGCTTAACTCAACAAGGCCATGGCAGTTTCGGTCCTACGACACAAAATAAACATCACCGACATTACCTGAACAAATGACAAGATGACATCACCCATTGATACCAGATATCAAGCAACTGCCACGTAACTGAAAGGTCGCTTACAGGCGGGAGGGAGGTAGATAACTAACTGTAAGGATCACAATCGTGCATATTTGACTGAAACTGAGGAGGAGAAACAAGCAGATTCAAATAGTGCTGAAGGTCGGCGGGTGGTATCAGGGAAAAAAAAAAAAACCCCTGCTGTGTGCTGGAGTAGGAAAAAACAGCAAGTTAATATGCTTTATCAGTCAGACATCAAGCTGAGACACCAGAGAGCTCTTACATGGACCCAGAGTCTCATCTTCTGCTGTAGCTCAGTGTACGCAACCTTGTTTACTGGATATTTTTCAATAATGCAAAAGCATCCCTTTGCATTCAAATGCTGGCTGCTGTTTTATTCATGCTAAAGGGCCCATGGCTTAATTGGAGAGAGCTGATTCAAATTCAGAACAGCTGATTAAATGGTCTAAGGTGCACGCTAGCGTGAGACACGGTGGTCCCAGACATGCTGCAGGTACAGTTCAAAATGTGGACACCAGAGAGGGTTTTTGTTAATTTAGCATGGGAGATTGGTGAGCGATGTGAGCGACAAGAAGCGGGTCAGACATAGAGAGCAGATTACAGCACTCAGGATATTAAAGCGGGGGAGATGTGAGCTGCAGCCAATGCAACTCCGGCGCAAATGCCAGTATCAGCGCGGGGTGAAACAAAGGCTACGCCTGTATTTCCCCCTGCTCACTCTACAAAATCACAACAGCTTCAGGTGAATGTTTGCTTTAGGCTTGCAGGTGAGCCTGCAGCCCTAAAAGGTCAAGGTCAAACACCGAGAATCGTTTTTGCATGGACGAGCACAATGAAAGATTTAGATTTACATCACTGCGGCTTTTTTTAAGGCAGATTAGGGTTCACCTCAGATCACTGGACATTTCAGCAAGATGAAGCTACGGCACAAAACAGCTACTCCGTGGTTCTGTCTACATCCCAGTCATGACCATCAACGCTCAGTGGATGAGCTTGAAATCAGGCTAATCTGAAAAGAAACACGATAATCCAGCATTTGTTTTTCCTGCTTTTTGGAAAGACAAACACTTTACATTGTTGCTCTTCACTCTTGTTTCTGAGGGTTCACAGGAAAAGCTGAAGCGCTTCTTTTTTTTTTCCTCACAGAATGCCCAATCATGTGACCAATCACCTGAAGCTCGTTATTAGCATGATCAAAGACTTGCTTCAACACTGATGCTGCTGTGCAAAGAAACGGCCGGCAGCACGAAAAAAGCTAGACAATCAGCACAGGTTGTGTAAATTTATTCATAATTAGCTGGTTAACTTTTGAGATGTGATCTCTTTCGCAATGGGTTGGCCGCACCGGCACACAGCCTGCAAACACGCCTCCATGCAGGAAAATCTCCAGCATGGCAAGAACCTCATCTGAAAAGCAGCGGACAGAATAATTGGAAAGAAGGCATTTTTTTGCAGCTTCATTCGCCTCTGGTGCTTCCTTTATGGTGTAATGTGGGTTCCTCAAACACTGAGCCATAATTATCCTCAATGAATATTCAGCGGACATTTGAGCACAATGGATTATTTTCTACGGTGGATTTTGGGGCAGGTCATCTAAGAAGGACTCAGCCTGAGCTGGGACCAAAGCAGTGGCCTACACTTCTATTAAACATTCAGCAAATGCAGCATGAAATACATATAAACTCCTGCCAAAAAGTGCTGAGAAAGAGTCTGGCACTGGACAGCCATGCATGACAAATCCTTCTCTCACACCATCTGCTCCATTGTCCACAAGTAAAGATAAGTGTTGCGCAGAGAACAAACATAGAATCCTCCTATATGATACTGCCAAATGAGCTAAACCATTATCAAACATTTCGATTTTTAGAATAAAACAGCAGTTTAAGCGGGAGCAGGTGATCTGTTAGCAGCATCACTTCACACACGTGAGACATTTAGAAACAGTAACATAGTGTTTGACACCTGACCTGTGCCGACCTTTACTGGGAGAGATTTTCTGCGTGTTTTGACAAAGGCTGGAGACAATCAGGCATGGGGAGGAAGACAATGGGGGGGGGCAAGAATAAACAGTTTAATCAGCAAGAAGCACTGTTGCATGACTGGTAGCGTATTAAAAGAAACAAGAAATGAGAACACACGATCAATATTTGATTAGTGTCACTTTGATTTCTGAGATTTCCACTTGGCGTATAAGAGGATGGCCCCTAAAGATTTCTTTAAATAGATTAACATTGTGGATTTCATACATTTTTTAAGATGTGTGGGAGAGAAAAATAGAACTGGCTGTCATCAAAGGGCATGTGTAATTGTGGCTGGGATATAAACAGGACAGCAGGGGCAATGTTCACACGGCGCCCAGTGTTGGCGTGTTGTTCTGAGCTCTTCGGCCCCGGTGCTGCTGTTGAAGGCCGCTTACATGGCAGCTCCATTTACATATAGGAGAGGGAATTCACACTCCAGCTGGAGCGGGCAGTGGGCTGGAGGCCGCTCGGCTACCAGTTAACAAGCACACTTAGTGTGTGTCTGAGTCACGGTCATCATGGGACAGTGACAAATGCTGAGCGTTTACCAGAGATGTGTTGTCACAATGCTGAATCTTTCGCTGATTAGCAGCCTCGCTGTAGCATCCGACGGTAAGGACGCCAGATAAAATCACCAGCCGCCTTGAACTCGTACTGTAACCAACCACTCATCTCTGCACATGTGTACAGGGAATTATGTACAAATAAACAAGATTGTGAATTTTGGCCTGAAGTGACAACGTTTAGGCACGGATTACTTATCCTGTTTCACCACTGCAGGAATGATATGCACAGCCGCTAAGCTGATAAAATTAGATATGCTACACTCTATCCTTGAACATGTTATCTCATCTCGTCATTATTATAAATTTTTACATTGCAAATGCATGGAAATGCACCGCTCTCCACAGGATGTTGGTCATTTTCAAGCTGGTTTCATTTAGATGACAGGAAAAAAAAGAATACATGCAATATAAACACGACTAAAGTTGACATGCGGTGGGTGCTACATGCTACCAGCACACCATTTCAGCATGAATTTTGAATTCGGGCCTTTGCCAAATGATCCTTTTTCATGTGTGTTTTCATCAGAAACCTCTGAGAAATCCAGCGGCTCTCGGCAGAACTCAGAGACCAGGACAGAAACATTTCCCAAACCACGACCGCGGCCCGTCTTTCCAAGGGGAGAAGGGCTCCGCATACATATAAGCGCTGGAATGTTCACCACATCTCAGGACCATACTCTTTTTCTGCTGCATGTGTTTTCCAGCTGTGATCGACTATCTTTCCCATCAGCAGTTTAGCTTTGATAAATATGACACTGCCTCACGGCTCGGGATATTTCTAAAAGGCCACTTTTAGCACATAAAGCTTGACGCTGAGGAATATTAAGAAAAATCTTGGATCTCTGCTTATACATCATTCTGACATCCCACACATTAATCTTATTGTGTATTCATATTTACTGGCAGAGATAGAAAATAGAATCGTAAGAGGCAGCAATTCTCTGGATGGTTATTTTTATGGAGCATCCTTCATTCTTAATGCTGGGACATGTTTTGTGATGGAGAGTTTTGGAGGAACACATAAAAAACCAAATGCCTGCACTGTTTGAAACAGCCGTTTTTTGTTTAAAGAAAAGCAGCTGACATGGAGACCCAAGAACTGAGCCACAAAGCCACAGCAAGGCGAAAGGAATGGCCTGAAAGATGAGTTGGGTGGTATGAGTTACCCCAGCCTCTGCTGGCTGTTAGGGGCTGAAAATGTGTATTGATATAGAGACCCGGGAGAGAGAAAAACAAAGGAGTTTGGTCCACAGGGCCAGAAGGACTCTGAACATGTTACTGGAAATTGGAAAATATGAGAATGAATCAACTGCAGGAATGAAAACAGTCACAAAATGGCTTTGGGTTTGTCGCAGTTTCATCTGGAAACATTGCAGTGGGTGGGCTGTGGCTACATGAAGTAAGGAAATCAACTCAGTCCTTTCTGTCCTCCCCCAACTGCTGCTGGTGTAAATTAAGGAGGACTAACCTTCTATGTGGAGGGTTGAATACAAATAAAGAACAACAACAGCATGTTGTTGTCAACATATTCATGTCAAATGCAGCATGTGGAGTGGGAGGTCAAGGTCCAACAAGGTGAGAGGAGAAAAATGGACGATTGGATGACTTTTTCGAGGGGACAAATGGTGGCTGCTGTGTGATGCTCCACTGACAGCTGCGGCTTTTAACCGCGATCGACCAGCTACGTAATTACCCTGAGCGTGAGAAAATACCGCCTATTTAAAAGTCACAGCATGACTGTTTAAACAGAAAATAAGCAATAAACCAGGTGATCCAACCCCAAAGATGCTTCACACTCTTACGCGCATTTAAAGGAGTGGAAGACAGCAATGTTGACAATAATGAGAGGAAGTCTGTTTGGAAAAGAGGTGGAAAGTATAGGCATTAGCAGGTGGGAATGGTCACAAAAAGAACAACAAAAAAAGAACTGTAGATCTGACTGCATGACATGAATGCAACTGCTGTATTTGTCACACAGCCACGCCTTCCTGAGAACCTGGTCTTTGTCTGCTGGTTTGAAGGACACATGGAAAAAGAACCAGCAACACCACAAAAGTCCCACCAAGCATCCACGAGATTGAGACAATTGTGAAACAAGCGAGCTACAGGTCAGGCTGTCTCATTTTTTTATTTAAATCTAATTTTTCGGGGAGTCAAATGTGTGGAAGTGTTGATATTAAAATCAAAGCAGGGCTTTTTTACGGCAACAAACGTTGAAACGAGTCACACAAACGGCTCCACCTTGACATTAATAGCCTCTGATTTCTGCTGACAGGGTTTCCACTACTGGCTCAGAGACAACAAGGCCGTCCACTGGGAATCCAGACCCAATAACTGTATAGTGCATGTACAAGCGCTTTCCTGAGGGCAGCCGGAGTAATATTTGGAGCTGTTACCCTCATGCTGCCCTCTCTTGCTGCGTCTATATGGCGAGCTGCTCATTGTTTGACAGGATTGACAAGCTCCCTTGCAGAGCTGATTAAAAGCTTTAAGGTCAGAGAAGTGGGACAGATATCGAGCGAACACCTGTCCTGTTACTGTGTCGGAGTCCCCCACTGGGTGCGCTCTCCATTGGCACAGGATCAATGGCTCCATTAAGAAACCAACAGAGACTTTTTTTTCCCCCCTCCCCCAGCTGACAGTGCTGCTTTGGCTTGCAGACAACCCTTCACCTGGCTCATCCTGTTTTTCCTTCCCTCTCTTTGTGTAACAGTCATATTCCTGTCAGAGGGAAATCTATGTTCGGTAAGCTATGCATTTTTCGAGCTTCCACTGGAATTCCTTTTGACTTTATTTCTACATCCTGTTTTAAAAAGAAAAGGGGAAACAAACGGGAATTTCAAACCTCTTTAAAGAAATGATCCATCTCATTCCATCTATAGCATCTTGGCTCCATGTTTTCCTGCTGTAACAAGCGAAAAACAGCGAAACACCAAGTGCACTAGGCGGTCATGCTCCCCAGAGTCCTAATCCAGAACTCGACATTCCAATTTACTTGAGCCTGAGTCCGGATGATAGTAAATCAAGATCCACATTTCTGTGGATACAATTTAATCCCATCTGGAGGTTTTACTTCCAGAACTTCACAGAACAGTAAATGTTCTTCTGATATTGTATCTTGCAGGATTCTATAAAAAATGAAACCTAATGCGGCACGTTTAGCCACGGGATAAGGCCATCAAGGATGCGAGACTCTCACCAAACGATATCTCGAGCTGCATCCCACTCAGGATGATTCCATTTTCCCAGGATTCCGGGTCCCTCCCCCGCAGTGACCCACACACTCTGTGTGGATACAATGGCTGGACACAGTAGCAGGTTTTATCACAGTAATACCATTTTTGCAGACACGTCTGCTGCTTTTGGTGTCTGCTGTGAGAAAATGGATACAACACTTGTGATTTCAAGTGCGTGGGAAACTGGGTGTGAAGACAAAAGGTAAAAGTCTGAGGTCCGTCAGAACCGATTGGCCATCGGATCATCATGTGATGGTTCAGGGGTTAACGACTCTGGTGATCTTACAGCAACCATCCAACTTCAGGGTTAAAAATTTGACCCAGTTTTAGATCTGAAGAGGCATTATGGGGTGAGAGGCGAATCATCTTTAACCATGAGTAGCTGCCTGGATGGTGGATTCAGACACTTTCACCTCCATTAACCACCACATAATGACATTTACTCCTTACTCTGAGCTGTTCCTACGTGCACACTGACACTACTAGGGATAAACGGGGCCATGGTTCATCCTTGACTACGTTCATCAGAGACGTGATTGCAGCAAGTCCTCAAACGACTTATGAGGGTTTGGGCTCCTGTACTTTGATGCCACCAGGTGCAACCAGATTCCAACAAAATTGCATTTTAATTTCAGCAATTACTGGTGGCAGCTTTGAACATTCACTTTATTTTCACTCACCTTGCCAACAAGGTAGTGCTGAAAGATGCATCTCGAACAATCAAATTTCATTTGTGCAATCAACCCCTGGGGTGGATTGTGGGGTGGATGATTCCAACAGGTGACATGCTTTTGGACATGATGTGTTTAATCTTGGTAAACGTTATTTATTACTTTGGACTGCGTGTGGCATTAGTCCATCATGCATATCTGTGCAGTAATTGTGGCTAGTAATCATTTCAAAATGATGGATGTGAGTGAAGTAAAGAAAACAGGACAAATGATCACATTCATCATTTTATCTGTGGCTGGCTCATCTGGCTAATTGCAAATAAAAACTGAAAAGTAAAACAAGGAACCAGCTGCACGTTTTTTTGTTTTTTTTTTAATTGGTATAGTTCCTTGCATTGTTGATCGTCTGCTGTTCTAAAGGCTCCAGCTTGGTTGAAAATGTGCGCTCACATGCTGCAGAGAGCCAGCCTTTCATACATAATAGATGTGCTGGTGTCCACGGAGCTGCAGATACCAGCCTAAGGTTTGGCGTAGGGCACACACAATAAGATGCATTTTGCCAGTGTTTCATCAGGCTTAAAATAACCGGCACCCGCTGCAGTGGTGCAGCATGCATTCATCACAGTTATTTGTTTTTTTTTAAATATATATATACACACACACACACACACACACACACACACACACACACACACACACACACACACACACACACACACACACACACACACACACACACACAAACAATTAACAAAATTACAGTGGATGAAGCAACAAACTAGTGCATTTGGAATAAACTGCATGTTTCTTTCATTCCAGCAGTGATCAAACATATTCGTGTCTTGAGAGCCGGAATAATGCTGGCATGTAGCAATTAACGCTGCATTGTGTTTCCGCTCCCAGAACAGTAAGTTATTTAGCAATTATCACGCTAAACGTAATTTCTCTACAGTTCTGAAATGCAATTTACTTTATGAAAGCAAATGTATCGTTCCATTTTTAATCCTGTCATTACACGGACAGAAAATATAAAAAAAAAAACAAAAAAAACAAAACAGTTGAATGTTTATGTGTTTATTTCAGCTACGGCAAGCTGCGCTAAAGTGAAACTGGCTGTGACCTTGAAGAATGCGCCACGATAGAGCCGCGTCTGCCCTCTATCCGAGGGCCCAGCCGAGCAGAATCAGCTGTATTGAGCGTGATGTTTTGTACAAGGGTTCTTATTGACAGAGTGGTAGCGGGATGCAGGGCAGTCAGGTTTGTGCGCGGCTTGGTGGCTGATTAGGTGTGTGAAGGACAGGCCCCGGCTGCTGCTGCTGCTTGTTTGGTTAATGCGCTGCCACTGCCCAGCAGGGTGAGCAGGCCCAGACAGGCGGAGGTGACACCCCACCTTCCCAAAACTCAGCCTGTGCGACTTTGCTTGGCTGATGGACTGTGACTGGACACAACTCCAAGGTTGTTTGTGTCGCTTTTTTCCTTTTTTTCCATGAGGCCAGTCAGTGTGAAGTAAAAAAAAAAAGAAAAAAAAGAAGTGTGAAACATTGTTGAACTCGGCTGATGGCTCTCAACTTTCATATCAGCAGGCTCGGCTGCACTCCTGGTGCACGCTCCGGCGAGCGCCTGAAGGATCTTCACTGTCAGCAGGTAAAAGATTCAGCCTGCACACCCAGCTGCTTCTGTTTCAGTACAGAAAGGATTCTGATTTCTCTTTCATAACTTATGAGTATGTATGAGAGCGGAGAAATCTGACAGTTGGTTATTTTTAAAAAGTATACAAAGGACCAGCAGGCTTTGAACGCCTCACAGCTAAGTGTGCTTTTCTGATTGAAGGGTATAATGAAGGTTGAAGGTTGAAATTTTTTTATGTTCCACTCAAAGTCATGCACATGCAGAAGTCCAATTCTCCAGAAGTAGAAGTGCTCACACTGCAAGGCTGCTGTGACAAAAGCAGTCAACTGAATATTTTACAGGAAGCTTGAAAAAATCACACGCAGGAAGCTGCACAAACCTGTGCACGCTTATTATGGAGAGAACACTTTTCTATAGGTTCCCTGAAGATCAAAGCTCGGGTTAAAGCATATTTCTTAGTGAGAGTTTTTTTTTTAAAAAGCTCTACCTGTTGAAATGTTTATACCACAGAAAAGTTTCGACCGCACTGCAACAACAGGGTAACTTTCCTATGTGCAAGTTCCAGGTTTCCATAGAAATGGAGTCAGACATTCACCCTCTGAACATTGTTGATGTAAACTGTGAATTCTGTTGAATTAAGAAGGTGAAATAATAAAAGTAATAATAATATTTATCCCAACACAATTTAATTTTACCGATAATTATTCTTCCTTCCACAGTCCCCCTTCTCAAACACCCTGACAGGTCTCTACTGGCATCAGCTGAACAAGGGTCAGAATTCTTCAAAGGTTTTGGGTTTTTTTACTTTGTTTGCAGCTAATTCAGCCAACTCAGCATGTGTGACTGTCAGGGGGATTACCAGTCTAGATGAGCTCTGTTTGTTGGTTTCACTACATAAACCAATTAAAAAATGAGGCTCCATGAGAGAATTAAAAGTTTGATTGGCCTGAGGGTGGATGGCAGCATAATTGGATTGGATAAGAGAGGGATGGCTGCAGTGTAAAAAAAAAAAAAAAAAAAGAAAAAAAGAACAAGACTTTGTGTGGTAACTCTGGAGCCTCGTAATAGTCAAGCTGTAAGGTAGTAGTGTGTGAACTGTTTTGTTATCATTAAAAATATAATTTTCTACTAAAACAGTTGACTGAAGATGCCTTGAATGAGTGCAATGAACAAAAGAATTATGTCTCTGCTTCTTTGGTGGACAACTTAACAGACGATTGTGCAAATCCAGCCGACTGTAGCAGCGTTATAATAATCATGGGAAGTGGAGACACAGTAAAGGCAGCGATCCTGACTTCAGAGAGGTAAATCTGCACAAATTTGCAATGCAGCGTGGACAGCCGGGTAATTGAATTGTTGATCATAGAAGATTAGCTTAGTTTAGCTGGATGCATGTTTCTGTCTGTGAGGTTAGCTGGTCACCTCGTATGTCTGGGAAGAATTTGACACAGACGGAGCCGACCAGGCTGGCATTTCTAGTTTAACTGCGCTGGCGGATAAAGTAATCAGGCAAGTTGCTGTCAAACGTGTTCCAACAGGCTGTAACTTTTGTCATGTTTCCCTCCTAATCGTGGCAGAATACTAAAATTGATGATTACTTCTGTTCGTCCTGGGACTCTGTTGCAGTTTTTCTTTGATGCTCTCATGGCGGCGTCCTTGAACCAGTGGCTAACCTCACGCACATTCATCCGTACAGGGTGAGAGAGGAAAAGGTTTAAGTGTCCTGCTCGGCTGAACTTGAACTGCTGATGAATGAAAGCTCAAAGTTGAGCACCGCTGCCTGTGTACGCATTCACATGTCCTCTCCTGGAGAAAATACTGTCCTTCACTGACGCTCGGAGGCCATCAGCCTCTGACTTATTTATTTTTCTTTTCCGTGAGTGGCCGGAAAGTGGATCACTCTCTCATATCTGAGGGTAAAAGGAATGTGCTACTATCACTGATAAGAATGTGGAGGAGTTTGAAAGTAGCCAAAAATGGACCAACAGAAGGACAAAGAAGCACACTTTCACCTTGAATAAATACTTTACGTTTATGTGTTTGTGGCTGCTAATCTTTGCTGAAGGAGCACTACAAACACAGCAACAGTCGTTTGGTGCAGCAACAGCTTTATAATTATTTTCCATTCATTTTTTTTCTTAACTGCTGTGGCTATGTTGACAAAAACACTGACAATGTGTTAACACTTGCGGGGCACTGTGCGGAAATAAAACACACACATCTAATAATTTAAAATATGTTGGAATATGAGAACAAGCTGGGTTATTACTGTGGAGTGGAGCCAGTAGGTTCAGCGCCACTGCCCCCCCCCCCCCCCC
>BJFM01001323.1:164616-180052 GCA_016586285.1 Arothron firmamentum
CCCCCCCCCCCCCACCTCCCACCTTAATACAACAGCACCAAACCCCAGTGGTTGATGGGGGGAGAGCTCCAAAGACTGACCTCGCAGCACACTAAGTGCAGCTTTCCCCCAGGTAGTTCCTTAAAAGCACTACAAACCATGTTTCAGGCGCCGCTACGAAGCACAGCACCTATAAGGTCAACCAAGGGTGAATATTTCCAGAAGAGGAGTTTTTTCACGAGTCTGAAAGTGACAGCAGGCCGTTTTGGCATATTTGACGAGACGAAGAAATGGGAAGAATAAAAGAGGGAAGAGAAAGAATGGAAGCAGGAGGTGAGACGTGGAGGACGGTGCAGAGAAGCAGCTGGGGTGCCAGATCAAATGGGAATGCAACGGGGAGAAGCTCGTGTTTCCTCTGTGCAAAACGATGGGGGAGAAGCAGCGTCGAGTGCATCAAATTTTCATACGAGCATCAGTGCGCAGCTTAGGAGCACATTACCGAACCAAAGCAGCAGAAAATATCCTTGAGGAACCGTTGAATAAAAATACAGGATATTTATAGAGCAGGAGGAGAGCACAGCTGAGTGATTTAATTAAGCTAATTAAAAGAATTGTCCATCATGCAGACTGAAAATGAATATTGTGATACATGCATGACTGCTGGAATATCTAGGACATCAAACTGGTTTCCAGTTCTCAGAGATGTTTTAAAAGAGTCCATAAATTATGCGGACTAAACGCGACTCCGCCCCCACTGAGATCATTTCTCTTATGCACACACTTCTGGGCTGGGAGTGCTGTTGGTTGTAAACAAAGCCTGTGTGTGTGTGTGTGTGTGCATGCCTGCGTGTGTGCGTTGCTTGTGTGTGTGCATACATGTACATGTGTGGTCCAGAGCTGGTCTGCGGAAAAAGAGAAATTGTTTTTGTGAAGATGCATCTCCAAACAGCAAAATACAGGTTTGCGTAGGGACGCTAGAGCCACCGGAGGTGGAATGACAGGCCTGGCACACAGCCGCTCTGATAAGGCACCATGAGCTATACTTTAGAGACACACCACCCAAAATTAATAAAAGAGCAAGTAGATGACCCCCGGGATTGAAATAGTCACCATCAAACCAGTTTGTTAAACTGGAGGCCGGCTGCTACATGTGCCCAATAAAACGTGTGAACAGGCTTCATTCGGTCTGGAGATGATGCAGCTCGGTCCACAGAGAGCTTCCTGGACTCACTCCACCAAAGATGAACTGCAACAGACACACCCACTTCCTTCACAGCTCAGGAATCTCTGAAACACTTTCTGTATCCAACACGTTTGTGTTGAAAGGAAACACAACCAGTGTGAGTGGGTGGAATGAGGTATTTAAATATCTATAAATATACAATTATCCTTTATACTGTATATAAGGCATAATTGACTAACTGCTTTTCTGTTGCCTCTGGCTCTACAACAAATGTTCCTGCTAAACTGAACAAAATCCATTTTTGATTGTCTTACCCCCATCCTAAAGCACATTTAAGTGCTTTAATAAGATTTTAAAGAGGGGGAGGAGGAGGAGAAGGAGATGATTGTGTTGAAGGTATAAAAAAAATATATATATTGTTTTCTATCATTTCTGCAGGGGAAAAAAAAAACACCAAGAGGAAGAAGGGGTACAATGTGTTACTGATAGATTAAAACTGTAATGAAATAAGTCCTCGTGTTCACTAGTGCAGCAGTTAGTGCAGCAAACATGATCCACCTGCTATCTGGAGCAGCAGCCCTGCACGCCTGCATGCAGGACAGCTGTGTTTCGCTGCTCCTCCATGATCAAATAAATTGTGAACTTGTTTAGCAACGGCAGGAGCCAGTTCGCGCAAACCATGCTAATCCCTAGCCTTAGCACTGTCTAAATAACACACTCAATACACTCCTCGCAAACACAATATCCTCATGGAGATACACACTGTGCAAACAGACACATAGCACCTGAGGGGGAGTTCAACGGCTTTTCCAGATTACGGCTCCCACACACAGACCGGTTCAGCGGCCCAGTCCAGCTGAACACATGCTGCTTCTTTCTTTCTTTTTTTTTTTTTTTTGGGTTTTGTGCAGACATGTGGGCGACGTAGGGTGTGGCCACCTCCACCGCAGCTTACTCTCTCTGGCCAGAGTCACATATAATTTCTACACATTTCCGTAACCACGACATGGCCAATATAAGACGCTTGCAACCCCAGCCAGCCCTGCCCCGAGTCAAGCACGCCGCTGTTGGTCGGTTGTGTTTTCAAGGTTCTACAACTCGTCCTCTGCACTTATCGACGAACAACAGGACATCTTAAAAGCAGCGAAAACGCACCATTTGAACCAAGGACGCGTTTTCTCTGGAGGAAAACATAGTCCCAGTGTGTGTGTGTGGGGGGGTTCTTTGTCTTCCTGCTAACACATCTGTTTGTCTCTCTATTCCGAGCAAATGGCTTTGTGTTTTTCTAAGACCCTCCGCAAGGTGACATGTTTGCTTGACCTCTCGGTCTCCCTCCAATATCTGCCAGGTGACGGCGAGCAAATGTCGAGGCCTGTGTAAACCGTACAGCTTCAGGAATATCAGGAGTGATTCATGTCGAGAACGATCACGTGGCAGCTGAACAAGAGGCTGATTCACTGGGCCAAACCCCTGGCATTATGAGCGATTGTTCCGGCTGAGAGACAGTTGATTCTGTGGCGTGGTTGCAGGCAGGGACATGTCCTTCTCGCTAGAGCTGGAACCTGAACTTCCAGGACGGAGGCGGAGGGGGAGGGGGGGGGGGTGCTGAGGATGCAGAGCTGTCAGCGGATAAGTGCATACTGTCATTATTTATTCAAAAGCTCTAGTGACACTTTGGCAGCACCAGCGTTCATGAGGAAGTGAGCATAAGAAAGGAAAAACAGGAGGTTTCTGTGGAACTGCCAACAACTCATGCATGCACTAGATTAAACGATCTGTCCTGATTTAACTAATCCAAATGAAGACTTGATAATTAAGGTACATAATTGCATGTAATTCATTAGGCCTCCAAGGTCTGCCGACTATTATTCCAAAGAATACAGAATACTTTAAACAGACGATATGTTTGTGATCTGAGATGATTTTTTTTAATGTAACAATTAAAGCAATGTTGCAAAAAAATATACATATTTTTTCATGTTTCATTTACTTCCTCGAACAAATTGACTTCCCAAAGGCCTCGGTGGGACGTCTCGTTAATGCTACAGCAAATAAATAAGCCAAATTACTTACACCTGAGAATGTCTGCATTAAGTTTACTGCATCCGAAAATCTAGCCCGTCTTGTTAAGCCCCCCCTAAAGCAGCAGCGGCGGTAGGAAAAGGCCCGTGGATATAAAAGTTTCGCGTCTGGTGTTTTCAAACTGTGACATTTAAAGCGTCCCTAATAATTCCCAAAGTTCTGTTTTGTTTTTTGTTGTTTTTTTTTTTCTGTTTGAGTTGTTTTGTATCAACACAAAGGGGTTCTCCGCTGTCACCAATCAGGTTTGGCAGAGTCTCGCTGAAGAATCGTGTATCTGCCATCAACACAAATTAGAGTTTAATTACTACAGCAATGCCCGTTCACCATTGTTCCCCTGTGCCTCGCCATCTGCGTTACTTCAAAAATATTTAGATTTTTGTGCTGAGCAGTCTCGTGTTCCCATAATGCTCCTCTTTAATAAGCCCCCTGCTGTGTACAGACAATTTCCCTCAAGTCTCCTCTAGTTTACTGTTTTATACATGTACACTGCTACTCTTCCTCCAGGCAAGTGTCCTCTTTTTTTAACTTACTGTGGCCCCAATAATCTCATCATAATGGTTTGCCAACACTTGTGTTTTCCATTAGCGTCTGGCATTCCTCCACTAATTGCACAAAACTAGGTCTACAACCTCTTTTACACCCAATCAACGGGGGGCAGAAGGGCTCCTTCTGTTGATTATAAGCCAGGGGAGTGGAGAAACAGCAATGGTGCGAACTTGCCGAGGAGCTCAGGTGGCAGGTGAGGAGGCTGGAGGCTGGGGCTCTCCTCCCTCGCCGGGTAACTCGCCGTGTTTGTCGTCAGCACCGCGAGGGAAAGAAAGGCGAAGGTGGATTGGAGGGTCGGATGGTGACAAAGCCAATTATTTTCACCTATGGGCTGCTCCCTGCCAGCAGACATGTAATCTTAAACGGTCTCAGTGATCCCTGCGCAGGCTTTGAGCCCTGGGAGAGTATGGTTTCACAGATAAGGCTATGACAGCGTTTGTTTGGGAGCGGCCCTTTTACTCGCTTCCCACCTGCCACCCATTAAAAGCACCCTGATGTACAGAATCTGGTCCCTAACAGGTAAAAATAATAATAATAATAAAAACACGGTGGTTGAAACACACGAAATGATGAGACTTTTGGATACTACCTTTTTTTTCGGAGAAATTGCCTAATTTGGCATCAGCAAAGTCACTAACAAAGACAGCGTGTCACCATTGTTATTTTACACTCACGAGAACAATAGCTGCATGGTGTCACACCGGTGTTTGAGGACAAACAGAAAGGTGGGGCGATAAGAGCCGTAAAGTCGTTTACCTACATGACCGAAGACGTAATTTATACCCGTGCAGCTCGGTGTGAGCAACAGTCTGGATAATAAAGATCTCGGCCAATGTTTTAAAAAACAAAAAAGTTCCCCAAAACTCTTAGTGCACCCTCCAAATGTGAGGAAACAGCTTCGCAATGACGCCATTAAACGAATGTTCCTGGTTCCTGGTGAGGGGGGCATGGCTGTGCAGGATCATGCATGACGGAATATTTAGGGGGTTTTACACTGACACATGAGAACTACAGTGAAACTCTAACCGTTTTACAGGGAACTAATCCTGTTAGTTTACCGCCTTCAGCTGATCTGCTCGAGAACAAACATCCAAAACCTGCATCGACTCACCTGAGCCAGTCAGGCAACTCTGCAAATGGGAGGTCTGTGTATCCATATCATGATGACAGGTGTCCTGGAGACATGGCATGTTTTATGTTCACAGCAGTGACAAAGAGCCTCAGAGCTGTAATTTTCCTCCGAGCAATTCGAGAAAATGGATAGAAGGAAAAGCAAAATATCACAAATGGTTCTGCTGCTTTTCCAGAGAGAATGGGAGACTTCACTAATGCAACCCAGTTTAAGAGTTAAAATCCCTATAAAAGCAGCCTTAGTGACGCTTTTTTTAGAAACCTTTTTCCAATTGAAACACACAGCAAAAAGCTCCAATTAATAAAATGTCAAGTAACAAAAGGCAAAGTAACCTCGTGGCTGAAATTGAATTTTAATCGAATTTGTCCTTCACTTACTTTCAGAGGGACAAACATTTCTCATCCAGGGAAAATACAAACATTAAAAGAGGTGTGGAGAGAGGCGCGGTAATCAGGTCTGGGGTTGGGCCTGTAAGTCAAGTCAAGCCTCTCCTTTATAGAAAAGTGCCCTGTCAGGACCTGGTGGTGGGTCCCCTCTTTGTGTCACTGTCATTTAGCATCTGCGCTGGCACGTCAAAGCGAATGCCACCCTCTCCCTGGCTGCACAAGGCGGGACGCCCGACAGTGGCCTCAGGATGATAGATGTTGTTCTACCATGGCTGCTGTGTTTGTCAGGACCACAGCTCTGTCACTGACATTTAGTGATACACACGGTTTGTCTGAGAAGAAGCTATCAAAGGATGACGGGAGAACCTGGAAAACTCGGCCAACAGTGGTGAAAGTGAGGATATAGTGGTTTAATTTTTAGAAATGTTTGTCCTGCTGTTGAGTACCAATAGTTCAGAAACTAAAAAAGCAATTCTGCTGAAGTCTTTGCTTTTCTAAATGTCATATCACTTCTGGGGAAACATTCTGCAGCACGTAAAAGGGAAGGGGAAAGAGAAAAATAACCAAGGGGTTAGCATTAGCATTAGAAAAGGCCAGCGCCCCCACAGATCAACAAAACTGAGAGTAAATCCAGCCAGGCAGATGTCACGGAGCTGCAAAAGCTGCTCGCCTGCAGATGGAAGGCCTCATCGGCGACGCTTCCGCCACCAGCTGTCCAGTTTGGTGAATCAGGGATGAATTTCTGCATCTGGCCTGTGAGGTTGTGTGACCAGCGGCATCGTACGTGAGTCACGGCCACCGGTGGTGACATTGGCAGCTGGCATTGCTACAGAGCCGAGCGATGTAAGTGGGCAGCTGTGTCACAGGAGATGCGGTGGAAATGCATCATTTGGCCATTTCTGCTCCAGAAATGAAAGAAAGGATTAGCTTGTTGCTAACAAGGAAAAATCTTCTCTTGTCTTTCTGTTGATTCAAGGGCAAGACACAACCTTGATGTTCTTGAAAAGACACATTTTCTGCTCTCAAAGGCCAAGTGCCAAAATGTGAGGGTTTTCTATAATGATTCCTTTTTAAGGAGCACAACGGAAAATCTGACTGCCATGGTGAGCTACCTCTGTGGCCTTGGACATGTAGACTTCTTGCTTTGCAAAAAGGCAACTGAATGATTGTTATTGGAGAACAAGCTCAGACAAATAAAGTTATGCTGATACTGTGTGAAGATGAAAATGCCCTGAAGAGAGTAAGAGCAAACGACCATGAGCGTCGGAGCAGTAATAACTCGGATCTGCGAGACAGGTTCTGCTGCCGTCTTCTAACATAAAAATCTGAAAAAATAAAAAATAAAAATCTAAACACCACTGGGACATTTCTGCCTTCTTACTTCCTGTCCTTTCTGCTCCACCAAGAGGCTGAAGCCCAATCAGGTCCTGGATTTCCATTTTTCCTTCACATGTTTCCGGCCTCACAGCGCGCTTGGTGGGAAGGTCAAAGGGCATCAGCGCGAGGAAGTCGAGTGTGCTTTGAGTGTGTCACACCTGGCAACAGCGTGACAGACCTCTAGATGAGTGTTATTAACCCCCCTGGCCTGCCAGCTTTGTTTTCTTCAGGCTGCATCTGCTTCAGTGGAGCAGCAGAGGCTGCAGGAGTTAATGTAGCGGCGAAGAAAGCGAGACAGCTGCAGGCTTTGAAGGTCCAGGAGGGGGACTGTGAGAATTCCACAAGTCTTGAAACGGGAAGACAAGATGGATCTGTGTATGAAAAACAGGAGGACACTTGCGCTAACTTGTCAGGATGGCTAAAGCTCGTAAATAAGACATTAACCTGCATGTGTGGTTTTCCATCCAATTAATCATAAGTGAGGGTGTTGCAACTGTGTGTGGCTGCAGGACATGCCCTTACATTTCTTTTCATACAAGTGAGCTATTATATTTTTTAAATGCTTCTGTGCCTCTCTGACTTAGGAGGTTAGCATATTTGTGCTGGGAAAACCAATTTATTAGCCATTACAACTCTGAATTATGTGGAGGGAAGCAGCACAGTGATGCTGCGGAGAGCACTCACTCGTGCACACAATGAGGTCAGCACGTGACCTCCTCGCAGTCCTGGGCACAGTCTGCAGGGCTCCGGGCGAAGCAGCGTTAAGGACCATCTGACTGGCTCCTCAACGTGATGCTGCCCTGACACATCGCGTTAGAAACACAGACCACTGTGGGTGCGTGCCCGTTACTAAAAATATTCACACACACGCACGCACGCACGCACGCACGCACGCGCCAGGGGGCTGAATCATATAGTAGTAGTCAGGCTTATGTGTGCGAGGCGAATTTGCACACAAGCCTGAACACACTTCATCGTGATGCATGAGCTGCGGCGATGCTGTCTGAGCTCATTCAGGCTCTTTGACGTTTTCATTTCCTCTGACACTTAAAACATACTAGAAAGGGGCGGAGCAAAAGCGAGCGCAATAATAGATCACAGAGTACGACACCCTGCAAAGGGGTTAGCCATTTCAAAATGGATCCTTTGTAATCATCTTGGTGGGAGTTTTTCCCTGCTACCACCTCAGGGTTGAGCTCTGAAGTGTTGTTGCTACGCTGACAGCCCCCCAACCCCCGAGACCCTCTGATAAATATCCGCCATAAATCTATGGATCCTGATCGCAGTCAAGAATACTAATTGGCTTAGTGTAATTAATCTGCTGAATAAACTCTGAGAGGAAGTTGTCAGGACCACCCTCGGCGACACCAGGCTGATAGAAACGAAGCGAGGAACACAATGATGTTTCCGCCCCGACTCCAGCGACGACGTGAAAATAGCTGCATCACAATGTATACATTAATTCCGCATGAAGCTCTTCATTTTTAATGTTTGGCTGGGGAAATGCAGTGGGAGGGAAATGTGATTTACAAAGACATGACTGCAGGATGCATTATTCAGTCACACAACATGGGGGAGCAGGTTTCCACTCCTGCACACATGAAGTAATTGACAATTACGGGGATTCAAATAAACTCGCATTATCATGAACCACTAATTCCTGTAATCCTCTACTTATTCAGGAAGTCTACATATTCATCCACTGTATGAATATCAACAGAGGCTATATCTCCTGGAGTACGTGCGCAGCACAAAGAAGCTCTTTATGCCCAAAAGATCCAGCACACACACATCCCTGTATTTTAATTGAAAATATAATACCCTTTAATTGTAGTTTCCGTTCTTTCGAGTCTTAAATGGCCTTTCAAAACTTCAGATGAGGAGTGTGTGTGGGAAGTTAAACCTTGGAGCACGATAAGCCTTTCATTCATGGATCTTGTTTATCTTAGGGGAAATTTTAAAAGCATATTATTTATCACTCGGAGCATATTTGCAGAATATAGACTGTTAGATGTTTTCAGTTTTGGAAACGCTCTTTGTGCAAATGCTAAATAAACCAGACCTTTACCCCAGGGATTAGACTGAATATGCATGACTGTCACTCTCTACTCAAAGAGAGCTTCTCCACAATGGGCCTCCATTACACCATCAAACGCAGACAGAATAGGAATGAATAACTGTGCCTGAAAAGCTGCTAATAATCGTAAGAACACTCCTGCAGTCCTCATGAATGTTTTTTTTTTAATGTTGTGATGATTATAAGTGAAGACTTCTAGCAAAAGCGTCTTGGGGGGATGGCGCATATTTGAACTTTTTGCATAATCGCCTAGAGGGTGCGGAGAAGAACCATGAATTATCCCATATTGACACTTACATTCAGCAGCGCGTGCTTGAAGACGCTGTAATGTGTGAAGCATGCGCTGTAGCTGATGCGTGATGGATTTTGTGAGCTCAAGGTGTGAAAAGCAGCTGTGGATGTGAAGGCTCTCCCGATGCTCATTCACCGCTGATCAATTTCTTATCCTCCATTATGAAGCACGCTCTCTTGCATCGGCATCGGCCAGCACAAGTAAATCTATCGAGCGGCTCTCTGAACCGTCTTCTCCAGGAATTCATCAGGAGGGAGCGTGAATAACTATTCCGCCGGGTTAATTATTTATCAGGCACTTCCTTATTTACAGTATGCACAGGTTTCATGGCGGCATGAGCAGAGCTGCAGAGGAGAGTCTGAGGACGGATGAGGCTAAAATTAGTGATAAAGCTCCTCCAAGTCATTAGATATGAGGCGGGCAAATCAAAAGCACGGCGCAGTCAGCGTATGCTCTTGAGCGGGGCTACTGAGAGCGATGCCTTGTCATGGCCTGTTTTCAAACTGCAATCTGGAATTAGGAAAAACAATAACAACATGAATGGCTTTGGATCGCTTCATCCCTGCTCCACACAGAGTACGGGATGACGGTTTGTACACACGAGGCCGAGCCGTCCATGCTGTAACGCCCTTTTGATGACGTCAGTACAGCACTAAATCATGCAGAATACAGCTTCTGGGGCACGTGGCAAGACTCAACTTTCACGGCATAACATCATATGATTTGATTAATCTCTTGGAGCACATAATCCAGAGCGCGCAGCATCTCACACCCCACCTCTACACAGCAGCAGCTGGGTGAGCCGTGATAGGACGAGGGGAAGGCACGGTGGGAAACACAACATATCATGTGGCCGGCAGCATGACCTTGACGGCCGGCTGCCAGAGTCTTTCTGTCTTTTTTCACAGTGCTGACGACGGTCCGGCCCAATTACAGCCGTATGGGCGACGCTGTCTCGTTAACTCTAGCCCCGACTGTAGATTTGGAGGAGCGTTGAGATCAAGCTCCTGTTCAAGTTGAAACTGACAGCTACCTTCTCCGCTGTCACAGCTTCCCGTGTTAGTCTGTCGCTGGGAGATGACGGAGGGGCAAAATAAGCTGTCTGAGGCATCTACGCAGATAAATCAGAGTTGGAGGATTCTGACAGCCTTCGTGGGCGGCCTGACTCTTGTTAAGCATCGCAGCTGAAAGGAAAAGATGCACGGAGGATTCACATCTGCCACAATGCATGGAATAACACAGGCCCAGTCACTGCGCTGCAACAATGTGCCGTTTCCTCACAAATGAAGTGATAATCAGTTTGAATGAAGTCATCTTTCCTGAAGAAAACACTGAAATGTGGGGAACTGCTGTCCTGTTTGGCAGAAACCCTGACTTCTGAGTGGGGCTTTGAACAAACTTCATCTAATGCCGAGACAGAGCCAGCAGTACACAGTGGAACCCGTCTCTCTTTATTAGCATGTCTACAGTGTCGCGCCGCTATGATGTCACATATCTTGTGCGGCTCAGGCTGCCTTTAAGCATTTCTGTTTGTTAAATCATGTAGTGGTTTTATTTTTAATTTCAAAATCCCTGCATAGCTTTAAGCTGGCTGCAATGTCACATTATGCCTTTGCCTCATCCAATATGCGGGGATCTATGAATATGCTAATTTAGCCCCACAGCAACTCCGCTAACCATTTGCCCACTTGTCTGCAAGTTGTCTGGATTTTCTTCTGCACTGCCTTCTTGAATTTAAGTGTAGAATATAAAACGTCCATGTCTGCATTGCATCGGTAAAACAGAGTTGTTTTGCTTCAAATGTCTGCAGCTCAGGTGATGGAGCGAAGGCCGCCACCGCATTTGGTCCAAACTCCACCAGGTTACTAATGTGCTATTGACCTATAAATGGCCCTGCAGAAATGACGGAGCCCAGAATTGGCCTTTAAATGAGGAGTAAATATAAAGGGTGCCTCATAGCTCAGCATGTCAGAGGTCAATAAAGTGAACTCTGACATGGTTTGTTGAAGATTTACAACTTAAAATAATAAAATAACTACTTAGCAAAGGGATTCGGTGGAACGGGACTGAAACATCTGAATGTGTAAACTGCACCCAGGAAAGACCTGAGGGAAGTGAAGCTGAAGAGCTGACTTAACCACATAGGCTGCAATACAACAGCAGCTGTTATTTTACAGCTGAAAAAGTTTCTTTTTTTAAATATGTCCTCATCTTTAATGCATTTAATACCCATGACCTGAATCCCCTACTGTACCAGTTCAATATGAAATGCAATAATCAAGATTTCTTTTTCTGATCATTGCTCAATTGCAGATGCAGGTTGTAATCGCCAAAAAAATGCATATATTCATGTGGTGGATTTAAAAACTGAAAATGGAAAATGCAAACTAACTTTAAGTAAAGTGCAAAACAACAACATTCCATCACTGTTTTCAGAAAATATGAACGTTCTTTAAAATCCATCTTCTCTGCGTACGGTGATCTCTCAGGCCATACAGATGAGCTTTTACCAGATGAGTAAGCCATGAAATTCCTGGTGCCCCTACAACTGACTAACACCCTACCCCCATTATCTGACCTCTATTTCCCTGTTGGTCACTCCACAGCAAATCCGAAAAGCCTCCCAACATCTCCATGGCGACAGGCCTCAGTCGAGCAGATGGCCTCAGTGCGCCGCGTGGCAATTAAAGAGGAAGCGGCGAGCAGGGAAATGAAAGTGGGTCAGGATCAGGGGGGGAGCCGGACCGGCAATGTGAACATGATTCTGTAGCAACGGTGCACATTGCCATACACACAACATACACACACACACACACACACACACACACACACACAGATGCCTGTTCATGCCTCAGTGCATCATCCCTACAAAAGCAAACGCCAGCTCCACGCCACTCACCACGGACCAGCAGCGTCAGAATGAAAGGTGGAGTTAGGGAACAAATCAAACTGCTCCAGAACGCCCCATCTACCTCAGAGTGGCGCGTTAGGGAACTCTCCGCCAGAATGACGGACAAATCCTGTGAACCAATCAATCAGGTTAACCCCCTAAATCCCCTATAACTCTATACGGAATCACTCCTGCGCTATTTCTTCCAGCGGAGCGCCGCAAACGCTGTCAGGGTTTGGATATTTATGGTTCTAAACTCACAAACAGCAGGAGTGGAATCTGCAGAGACAAGCAAATCCAATCATCACTCATCCTTGAAATACTGGGGGAAAAACTTTTCACATTGATCTTGACTTCAAGCAACTTAATAAAAGTTAAAGTGATAAATAATAATAAATAGCAATAAGACTATTAAGCTTTTAATCAAACTACTAGGCTGATATGTCATTGCGGTATTAGAAAAAACGATATATTCTAACACTATTGGAATGTATTTGGAGGGTTTTGGCTTCCCCTTCACAAAACACCCAACCTTTATTTGCACTAGCCTGTTCTTCCAGTTCACAGCCCCAATGTGCCCAAGGAGAATTTCAGCCAAGAACACTAAATCAAGGCAAATATAATCACCTTTCTTTGGAAAATAGGCTCATTCAAGAACAGCATGACCCTCTTCAAACTGCCATTCCCCATAGGCTCCCCATAAAAGTCCCGTCTTTTTTTTTCAAATTTACGCAGTTATTTCCCCTTGCACTTTTTTTTCTAAAAGTTGGGAAAGAAGGTAAAAATCCTTGAACCCAATCTGCAAAACAATTTGAAACTCGGAGAAGGACGACCCTGAGAGCTGTAAAATTGAGGGTATTTTTTTCTGAGCTGCACCACAGATTCACAGCCAGTCCTCTTCAGTGTTTAATTTCTGATTCCAAATGCTGACAAATGTCATATATCGAGTAAGTATTGCTCTACGTGAACAAAACATATGGCTTAAATCCAAGAGGAACTTTTCTACGACAACAAAGGAATTAAAATCAGCTGTGGATGCTCACACATCTGAGTCTAGGAGTTAGTTATGTGGGTGTGGGGTCATGTGTGGGTGTTCATGTGGCTAATTCATCTCTGCATAACTTACATTGCAACTCGCGTATTCATCATGTGGGCAAGGGAGGGCGGAACCCTTGACCCCCCCCCAAAATTCTCCATTTCTCTGGTTGAATGTGGCATCGAGCATCTTAAGGCATCCACTAACAATTGCTGTGAAGTACAAAATGGCCCTGTGTGATTCCTTTACTGGCATCAAAGCCCATTCCAGACTTCTGACTGGTTAATTCTACATCCAAATATGAAGCCAAGGAAAATCTGTGCTGCCAGAGTGGAAGCTCCCATGTGGAAATGCCTGGCAAATGCATTCAGCTGAAAGAGGCACGAAGAAGTGAGGAGAAGAAGAAGAGAAGCAGGAGGGGGATCCCACATTTGATATGCAAATATTCTACTTTAGCTAAAATTACCAGGAGGGAAAATAGTAACAAGTAACGCAGACAAAACACCGGCGTAGACTGGTCAGAGGGCACTCGTGCATGAGACAATCAACACTATTAGCCTGAAAGTCTTTATTAATCTGACCAAAAAAACCTTGGGCTCCCACTCTACTCTTGACCTCTAAGCTGTCAATATCTAATCACTGTGATATGACAAAGGCAACGTTTGCACCTTTTCAAAGTCTTTCTTATGGAACTATTTCTGACACTTAAAAGCATGAGAGAGACAAATAACCTGAAAGTGTAATAAATGCACCCCCAGCTCTCACCGGAATGAGGACACTCAGTCCTTATGAAGGAGACTTAAGAGTGACTTCCCATAATTCACAGAGGGTGCTGCAGCAGGCCTCACTGCACGATATCTGAAGGGGAACACAACCGTGTGTGCACATCTTCAATTTATGGGCACTGTTCATAAACTAGTCCACTGCTCCAATAACTGCACTGAAAATACATTCTCTTTATTTGCTTTGCTTGTTTATGATTTATAAACGTGCTGTATTTAGGGCAACGGGATCAGAGTACAGCCATGTTTGTCCAAGAGTCTCTTCAGCAGTTAAACCTTTTTACTGGCTTAACTTCATGAAAGTATGCAGGCCATCTTCCATGCAGACCATCTCTCAATGTAAAACAAATAGCTCCAGTTGTCAAATGTGCCCTGTCCCAACAGATTCTGCTGCTTGAAATCTCAGAGAGCGAAACAAAAATATATTTTGCGACTCAAATGTTAGTCTACCAAAACGAGTGGAGCGAGGCCTCTTCTGTCCAACAGAGAAGCTCTGAGAGACACTCGGGGTTCTGGTGTGCTGCCCTGCTCATGTGCTGGAGGTGGCGTTCCCCCAGCGAGTCTGACAATGACTCTCAGGATAAGCTGTCATTTTCTCGGTTATTAGGCTGAACGGGAAGCTCTGGTGGTCTGGATGTGACCCACTGGCAGACAAAGCAGTTCCCCAACAGCTTTTCTTTTGTATTTAATAGCAGGGCTCACTCATGATGGAGAGACAGACGGAAATCTTCTGGAATGACATTGAAATTCCTGAAATAAACCACTGGCCATATTTAAACAGTGATCTTAATGCAGCCTCTTAGTGAAAACAAATGACCACATCATGGCTGACATTCATATCCACATCTGTCCAGACCTATAGAGAGCTCAGCAACATTGTGCAACAATTCAAAACAAAGTCTTCTTATTACAGCCCAGATCTCTGACCACCAAAATCTCATCAGTCTAAATGAAGGTTGGCGAAAAAATTGAAGTTGCTCCATCAGGATGACCCTCAGATATCAGGTTCATAATGAACGACTCTCCCAGACAGCGCCTCCGGACATGTCTGTGTTCCGGTGCGAAGGCATAAATAAAGAGAGGGCATACAGGAAGGAGGTGGAGGCAATCTGGCACACCTGACTTGAAAACAATGCAGCACCAGAGTGAAATTCAGTCAGGCTTGAAACCAGGGAATCAATAACAGACTACATTAGCTGTTCTGGCATGGACTCCACCAACAAAATGGAAGGATCAATGCCAAAGTGCAGGACAACTTTGTTTCAATCTTCCTCTGTTTCACCGTAAAGTTGAATGAGTCTACATACTGTAGGATGACCTGAACCTGCATGTGATAGCGAGGGCCTTTGAGGTGTAGCACAGGTTCAAAGAAATAATAAAGAAAACCTGTAGCATCCTCCAGAAATACGGCTGATTGGTTGTCTCTACATTCGAACACATGGGCTAATTCCAACATCCGTGCTGACAGAAGTCTGACGGACAGACAGGCGGACAGAGCTAACCTGCTATCGGTCGTGTTTCACTCATCTGTGTGCACAGGATGGGGGCACTAAGGAGCTTTGCCCAAAGCTGCAGCGTGCTGGAAGCTGAGCAATACATCAGAGAGAACACAAAAATGTGTTTGTGCTTTCCAAGCACCCCTTCACACCTCCACCCCTCCCCATACCGCTGCTG
>BJFM01001323.1:198078-209071 GCA_016586285.1 Arothron firmamentum
TATATATATATACATATATATAAAACACAAACTCAGGATTACAGGACCAAAATATGTATCTTTTCATCTTCATCTACTGTATTTGTAATTGATACGGTAATTTCCTCCTCGCTGACATCTTTTGATATATTCTTCCACGGTGAGATGGAAGTGCGGACATTACCCTTCCATTCCCTCCCATATTGTAGCCCCAGTGGGAAGCATTCATCCCAGTAAGGTTTATTCATGAGGACAGGCGAGTGCAGCGTGCATTATAAATAGAACAGAGCTCTCAGCTGTGCACAGGATCCGACTGCATCTCGCCAGTAGCTTCAGGTCTGAACTCAAAAATACAGCAACGCTCTGAACACAGAGAAAGACTGCGTCATGGCATGATATTAGCATTTTTGCTGTCATTTATCAGAGAACTCTATGGTCTACTAATTCTATTGTTTTCACGCTGCAGCAATCTATGAGATTCACACCTCTGAAATCATGAAATCTACACAGATGGAGCAACTAGCACATTTCAGCTACTAGGCTTTGATTATTGATTAATATGTTGTAGTGTTGTAAAATTCAGAAATTACACCAAAATTGATGCTGTTGTAGTTTTGGAGATACAATAAGCTCCTTTAAAATAAGTTTTATTGCTCCATTGAACCCATAAAGCAGCCTAACCATAAAGATAAAAATCACAATTGTTAAACATTTATTTCCTTCTAACTGGAAAAGCCCTGATTTTATCTTCCTGCATATTTCATCAAAAAGCCTCTGTCCTCAGGACCCTCTTCCCTTACCAGGCCTCTCAAAGACCTCTTTGTGCTAAGCTCTGCAATTCAGCTTGTGATACAGAGTCGGACCGATTACGGCGCGAGGAATCACAGGTGATTATCCCGATGGACTGATATCAACACATAGGCTGTAATTTGAGGTGATGAAAGGTTGATTAAAACGAGCTGAGTGCTTTTTTGCTGACCTTTCTTTTGTCTTACATCCCCCAGTACAGACATGTAATTGTGTTGTGCATTATTCAGTCAAAGATATTCCTTCCTTCCCAAAGTAACTCTCTCTGGGACTGGCTGCCACACGCTGTTTTTCAAATTATGGGCCGGAGTGTTGCTTAGAAGCTGTTACACAAATCTGAATGTAATGAGCGGTGAAATGTACGAGTGTAAAGAAATTGTAAATATTGCAAACGCAGCTCGGTTCAGTGCGTTTTTATCACGTGCTGCTTTCCTGCTACTGGTTAAATCTGAAATCTCATCTGTTTTTATTGCTCATTTGCACCGATATGAAACAACATTTATTCTTCTCTGATGGGCTTTATTCCTCCCTGGATATTAAATATTAACCTGAGATATACAGCTGATTTTGTTACACATTTCAGAGTGCAAGCTTTATTGGACTTAATTCAGCCCAACTGGTGCTGATTGTGAACAAATTAATCACGTCTAACCTAGTTTCGGTTTGAGCTTTAAGAAATACCGAACAGACTAAGCTAGGATGGTGCAAAACACATTTTATCTCCTTTCATCCACCCTGTTTTTTTGCCCAAGCTAAATAACAGCCAAAATACATTAGTGAGATTTTATATTGTGAGTAATGCAGAGGAAGTGCTGCCCCCAGCAATGTCAGAGTAAGTTAGAGTCATCCAGAAATAGGTACTGAGAACAGGAGGTGAACGTGTCATCCTGACTTAGGTCAAGCCAACAGAAGCTTCGCAGAGAGAACAAAAGCAGCCTAACTGATTCCCTCAGCTTCACAAAACCTTTGTTTCTTGCAGCAGCACGTGCATTCCAAGCAGAATGTGAGTGCATGTATGTTGTTTCGCCGGAGCGAATGGAGAATTTCTTTGACAGACTGAGTATGTGATGCATTCAAACCCATCATCATTACATTTTTTTATTTTTATTTTTAATTTTGGGAAAAAAATAAAAAGCATGTGAGTATTTCAGTGAAATAATGCCTTCAGTGTCAACAATCACGGAGGCTGCCCGATAGCTTCACAAATGTCAAACAGTATGGCTGACAGGGTTGAGCACGTCCAGAAAACTCTCCAAACAGCGAGATCAGACAAAACTGCATGAAACCATGTCATGTGGCTTTTCCTCCTTTAACCACTGAAAGATGACTGACAGCTGAAACTTCGGGAGAAGCAAACCATGTTTTAGTTTATTCTGTGTTCAGACTCACGGGAGCTGCCAGAGATGATGTGGATTGTTGATGCTTTCGGTGTTGGACAGACATCAGCGTCAGTGCTTTGACAACGCTGAGGCTAAGTTGTGATGAGAAAAGTTTCTGAGGCCTGAACAGCTCATTACTGCTGGCAACATATAAAATCAATACGTGCCACAGAACCTTTTTTCTGGGACTGGAAATCACATAAATGACCCTAACCCAAAACAGCAGGTTTTTCTTTCCCTTCTTCATAGAGGAAATCATGTTTCACATTAAGATAAGATAAGATAAGATAATACTAGTTTTCTCGCTTATTTATATATTGTCTAACACTCTTCATCTTTCTGTCAAGTAGTCCATTTCTAGACAGCCTTGAGTTTGAATGTAATTTCAGACAAATATGACGATTGAAACTTTAAGGACCACAGTCAGAACACCAATATGGCTGCCAGGACTGTGTTAAATCACCTGAAAAACCTCTGCTGCAAAAGCGAAGAAATGTCCCCACTGATTTATTGTCCGCATGCCCTGATGTCCAATACAATCTTTTGGCTGTAAGTTATTCAGCTGGAGAATAACAGCCACGTAATAACGCAAACTTCAGCCCCACCTCTGGCTGTGGGTGACGGCGCAGGCGCTAAGAAATCCTGCAATGACTGTAGAGTGTCACTCACACTCAGTGTCGCAGTGCCAAAGTGCATCCATCCAGAAAAAGCCAAATTCCACTCCAATCATTTTTCTTATTCTATCGTCATCTCTTCATACCTGGTCTATCTGAAATCTGGTGACGGGCTATTGAAAGACTTGACCTTCAGGATGGCAGTTATCAGCGCTCAGAGATCTGTCTGCAGCGAGACCTTGTGAAGTGCAAATCTCAGCGCGCGACTGGGTGTAATGAAACCTGTTCCACATCGTTTGGCTTAAAGCTGTTGATGTGGCTGGAAATGTAAACAAAACATGTATTTGAAGACGTCGACATCTTTTTTCGTAATATATGAGGTTATGTTACAGGATCAAAACCAGCACCACTTGTTTACCTTCATGGAATTATAAAAAACCAAACAGCCAAGCAGGAGATTATCTTTCAACGCATTGTCAAGAGGACGGTGGTGGTGGTGGTGGTGGTAGTGGTGGAATCCCAGTGTAAGGTGAGGTCGGTGCATGAAGGCCACATACAAACCTTCAAAGCTTTTCATTTTTTAAATGCCCATTCTTTGAATTATTAGTTCTTCCTCGTTTGGGAAATTGTGTCGGGAGAAATTACTTCAGTATCAGAGCGAGCCACGGTAATATGGTTTCTAAAGACAGCAGCCAGACCCAAGATGACCAACTATCTAAATAATCACCTAAATGGATGGAAATGAATGTAAAATAGTTGTTGGAGGGGGTTTTCCAGGTACTGGTTGATCAGTGTGAAATATTTCCGCACACGATCCCTGTGGATAGCGTTGACAGAGAGGAGATTCTTTACTGTGATTATGGGTTCAGCAGTGATGTTTGGAGAATGATGTGCTTGTTCTGACTGCATCAGCATCACCACAGGAGCGCGCAAAGGCAGAATTATCCACACAGAGCACAGCACAGCCTGAACCACAAGAGTTTGCAGAAGTCCCTGTGAAAAACTGCATGAGACAAGAGGAAAAACCAGTGAACGCAAAAGTCGGCGTAAACATTTTTGAGAGACTGGCCATGAGTGACCGGGAGGCAGATTCTGCCTTCTAATATCCAAAATGAGATGAGATGAAAATGATGAGATGGAAGCTCTGCCTTTGTTCCCTAATGGACCACCAGGACCTTTGCTGTGATGGTGTATAGGAAACCGTAGCAGGTACAGCTCACGGAGCTGCACCGGGGATGCTCATACATATTTAATAGTAAACATTTGATGGGAATTATGGGGGGATGCAAATCCATGTCTATGCCTGCAGCTCAATATTTGAACAGCATATTGACACAAAAGTGATTTAAAAAAAAAAAAAAAAAAAGCTTTCTGCGCAACAGCAAAGCTGGATATTTAATGAATACAAGGAAATGATACACATACAATGCAAAATAAAAAATGAGATTGAATCTTCAAGTAAATACCTGCTCGTCTACACTACAGAGATGATTGGAGTCAGCCCAATTGCTGTAATGCTGCAGGATTCCCAGAGGAGAAGACACGTGTTTTAATAGAGATGAGGCTCCATACTGCAGGAACTTCTACAGGAGTTCAAACCACTCTTTTGTCAAGATGAGCTGATTTAATGTAGCTGCTGGAGAGAATTTATTCTCTGCTTCTTGGACCGCTGTATAATTTAGGTGTTCTTATCTGCCCATGTAGCACATGCTGATCTGGGATGAATGTGTTGTTTGATGAGGCTGCCAAGGGAACAGACGGCAGGGTGATGAGATAATATACATCCTTTACACATGCAACGATAAAGAATTACATTTGTCTAACCGAGGGCTGACAATTCTGCCCATCAAACTTAGGAATCGCTCAGTTTTACAAACTTGAATCAATCAAAAACAACATATTTTACTGGAGTAGGCAAACATGCACTCTCCTTCAACCCCCACAGATGAAGCGGCGTGTCACCATTTGGCAAGGTTGGAATCCTGATTGTGTGTGACCTTCATTTGGTTCTCCAGACAGAAGGAAGCAGAGTCTCACAGCTCAATGTGAAGCGTTCAGATGCTTCAGATTAATCCCATATAATCTCATTCCAACAGTTATCTTATGAAAATGGGATTAATATGCATTGTTTCACGCTAACATTTAATCATTATGAATATCCTAAATATAATAACTCCCGAATGGAAAAGAAGCGTCCTGACACAACATTTGAGTCTATGGAGTGACAGGGGAGTTGGATTTTTTTGTCCATAGTAATTACAGCGACACTTCGCTCCCTTAAAAGTAATTAAAAAGACTTTTTTTTTAATCTGGAAATTGTCAGCGGTGTGGAAAAGGGTTTCCTGCAAATGGGATGTTTTAAACTGGGTACATTTCAAATTCTGGCCTGTCACAGCTATTGTGAATTTGACATATTTGTGAATTATTTTCCGGTAGTTGATTATCCTTCATGACAGGCTCTGCACAATGTGCTTTTCAGAGGACAGACTAACATGAACATGCTGAAAATACAAGTCATACAGACAAACATATCCCCAGTCTAGAAACATGTGTTCTAGGACACTATATTTGAAAACTCCCACACACAATCAGGATTACTGAGAAGAATATCATCAGTATACACGTCCAAAAGCAGGAAGCTACTGTAATTCCATATGCAAATGGAACGATTTCTGCTCATTTTCGTTTGATCCCATAGTGTCACTACAGGATCCTTTAATAAAGGCCTTGTTCCCACTGCAGGGAACCCACTCAGCTCCTGTCAGCTCCACTCACTTTTGACATTTTACCGCTGTGATCTTTTTCTTTTATTTAACACCCTAGTCACCATTCTAAAAGAGCTGGGGCCATGGTGAAAGCACACCAAATGCAACATTTATCCACCCGTCTGCCCAGTCTTTATCCCATAGACGAGCATGAACGTGTTATAATGTGTGAACTGCGCAAATGTTTACGTGTGTCACCTTTAGCCTGATGTCATGTGATCAGATGAGGTTAGTCACTATTTTCAAAACTGAATATCAATAAATCCTGCAATTGTGTTCTATGTTTGTGCCATTCCACGTCAGCACACCTAAGGGCTGCTCTCCCTGCCTCCATTCTTCCACGGAAAGTCCCCAGAGTGGAGCCAAACCACATCTGCACACATGCAATTTTCACATGTAAATCCCTCTCTCCATGAGATCAGATATGTGATAAACCAACAGGCACCAAAAACAAGAACTCAAATGTGCAGTCAAACATAATTGCTCAGAAAGATAAACAGAGAGGCGGATAAACAGAGTGGTTGATGGTCTGATAGAATGAGTCTTATTAAGTCTATTCTTTGGTGGGTTTTTGTCTCACAAAAGAGAAGTCCGTGAAGGTAATCCCCAATATGAAATGATATAAACATTTCTCCATAGAAATCCAGGGAAACAAGCCAAAGAGTGAAATCTCAAAAGGCACAGGTAGCTTCAGCACTGCAGCAGAAACATGGGATGTGATGGAAACAGGAGGCTTTGCTCCTGGGCTAGGAAGATGAATCTGCTTTATCTAGCAAAGCAAACCCTGGCTGTATACTAATGGAGACAGGATGTGCCTGCCCAGATATGTTGTGTGTTTGGGTTCCACTATTCATCACTTCAAACACGTCGTCAGGAATCCGGCTGGCTCAACAGTATAACTGCCACCGATGCTCGCAGCTACAGCCAATGATTTACTATCTGGCTGTAGTTTGTCCCACCTGGGTGCACACCACTGCCCACACTGTTGCCCTTTCACAAACGGCCCTGCCATGTTTTTAATTCCGCGTAATGTGGTACTTGCGATGCGATATCTCCTCAGCATTCATCAGAGGAAGGTCTAATCTGGTTCTGCTTCCACCCTTCAAAGGAAAGATAAATTTAATAGGGCCGAACCAAATATTTTCTACATCTCTCTGATCAGATAAAGCTTTGCAATTATTGGCCAGCAAAGTTACCTTTGTACCTCTGTGATCTATTTTCTCGTCGGACCTTTTACCTCCATAAGAGAGTCAGTCAGATGTATCTTTGATCTGTACTCTCCCTAAGCATTAGTGCCAGACTTAACGTGCATAGAAAATGTAATTGTCTAATTAGCATGTGGCTGGAATACATAAAGCTGTTTGGTGCCTTATGAATGTAAATAAACTCCACATAACAGCTTGTGCTTATTTCATATCTTAGTTTATTTCTTTATACAAATTTGTAACAGTCAAATTTCTCCATGCTCACATTTTTTAAAAGTCTGTTTAAGCAGAGTTGCTTTTATTCTTTCTTAACACCAGCTAGCAGGGTTAGGTTTCTCTTCGTGCCCTGAATGGTGACAAAACTGCATATTTGAATAAATCGAACTTGAGTTTGCATGCAGCCCTGACAGCTAATGGCACCTACAATGCTTTTGTTTACACACCCTGCTCCTGGTGTGATCACTTGATACAGAAAGACACTCGAGCAGGAAGAGCCACGGTTTAAGCTTTTCAGCTCATATTTCTGGGATTTCTGGATTCTTTTTCCCAATGACCTAGAGAAGCTGAAATTCTGGATGTAACAGCCTAACAGCCTCAGAAATAACAAAACCCATGCTACCACACTCTTCAAATCATCCAAGATCTCACATGTCTCAATATGCAAATACAACCTGAAGGTAAAAACAAGGTTTATGAATGACACATGCTGCATGTTTTTATCTCTGTGGCTGAATGATCGCTCCTATGGTTACAGGTTTAATGAATAAACTGTTTAAATTTCAACAAAGTTCACAGGAGAAGAAGTCAATGGTGTTGGATCTAATTTAAAAGTATGGATGCATTCCTGTCATATAAAGTCTTCAGTAGTTGATTAATGAGTAGTCTGTGAGTCTGTGTTTCTGTTTTCTTAAACTAAACTGGAGTGCTACAAATTCTTTTTTAATGGGTGACAGTCACAGACTAAAAGTAAAAAGGATAGCCTGAAGCCCCTGAGATTAATATAGCACATCACAGATCTGAGTGATGATAATGACAAGTGGAAGGAAAAAGCAGTGAAAATGACACGTCTGGAGTTTGACAAAAGAAAAGACAGTCCCCATGCTGATGCCTAGACATTACAAAAATCTAAAAGTGTTCTATAAATAAATCACAAAGCACCATCTTTGTAGCTGTTTTGGCCCTTTATCTCATCAGTGAAAAAGTCTTTGCACTGTAAGTTTGCTTTTGAGTTTTCTTAAAAGACTATTTAATATTAATTATTTTTGTTTCTGGGGCTCATTGGTTGAGGAACAACAGCAATTTATATTCCAGCACAAACTCTGTCATATTTTTTTGTTCTTATTTTCCAGTCATTGCTCCAGACAAACAGAGGTTTACCAGCTCTCATGGTGTCAATAATGTTTTTTTGAAGTCCAAAACAGTACAGGTTCTTCACATTTTCCAAAAATTAAAAGGGTTGTGCACCATGGCACCGTTCTGTGTTCACACTTACTGAATAGCAACATAGTTTAAAGGAATTCCTGGATCTGTGTTGTGTCTTCTCCTCTATCTCTCGGTCTTCGGCTTACAAAGCGTGGGCAGCTGCTCTCAGCTGGGTTTATAATTGCCAGACTGCCGGGTGTGTGAGCACACTGACTGCCATGCATGTCAGCATGTTTACCTTCCATTTAAGTCACAGCTCTCATTGCGTTCCACCAATTACAGCAGCAACAAGACGACACAGAGTAGATGGAACTTCAGCGTCTGTCCTGCAGCGAGGATAATGTCCACGACAGACAGATTCTATTTCTGTAAGTTTGTTCTTTTAGTCATCCAGGTATGTTCATTTATTCGTGATGTAAGAAGATGAAAGCATGTTAAGCAAACCAGAAGTGTTCTTCTTCTTCTTTCTCATTTTAGTGTGAAAAAGTGACTGGTCTCATAGGAAAAGCTTTAAGTCCTGCTATTCTTTTCTTCACAGACTGAGAGTAGGAGTTGTTTTGTTCGTGGACTTTTGCGCTCCAAGGCTCATTTTGAGCTTCATTTTGACTGATTTCCTAACAATGAAGTGTGTGATTGAAGTGCAAGGCAATAATATTGCCTAAGTGACTGCCGGGATAAAATTGCACTGCACAATATTCATCCCTTCACGCAGTTACTTTGAGATGTCTGTTCTCTGAATGTTGGAGCTGAACAACACCCTGTGGTTAAAAGGTCACATCTGTAACATACTTATGATCCAGAATGGGGCTTCTGGGCCATGCTCGCATCTGTAGACCACGGAGCAAGGCAATTTCTTTACTTCTCTCAGCTCTACCTGTCTCTCTTGCCTCCCACCAATATTGCTCAAGGACGAAGGTGTGCAAGATAAATCCATCCAGAGACATTCAGACAGGAAGACGTGTGATAGGAATTATAAAATATAAGATTATGTGGGATTTTAATCATCAACCGCGCAAATCATGGCAGCCTGGGGTGGTGACAGAATTTATAAATCACAGTGATTGGGCAGAAGAATGAGACTTTGCACTCAGATGGTAAATATTCAACCATCCCTGCTCCTGGGGCAGTTTGGCTGCTTAGGCCTTAGCTGGACCACCGCTTGTCTGCAGAACATAGCTACAGCAACCTACCCAGGTCCTCCTCACTAGCACCCTCTTTCCAGAAAGGAAAACTTTGCATCTTTTTTCCCCCCCCTCATATTTTAGTGCATGTCTGGGTAAACCTTTCAGATTACCTGTTCGCTGCAGTAAAATTCCAGTTTTTAAAACATTCTGTTCACTGAAGGCTTTGTGAAACTGACCTTAGCATGAAACCTTTTAGGTTTTCCTCTAAAATATGACCCCTGAGGTCTACAGTATTTTTACAAACACAAATGATATTTTTATTTCTTTTTCTATGTAGCAAATGGCTGCTGTCAGGCAGCACAGGCACATTAGTATATTTTAGGCTGACTTGGTGCTTTCTTTTTTTTGCTATATGAAAGAAAAACTTCACAAAGTAAGAGCAAAATCTGCTTATGGTCAAACACAAAAAGAGGTCTGAACATGAGAGGTGCCTGTGGAGAAGCTAAGTGCTTTCTCAATTAGTACCCATGAACCGATTTATTAAAGGAGGTGGGGGTGGGGTGGGGAGGTGGATAAACACCTTTGGAACATTAACAACAACCATCATTTGTTGATCACTCTGTTATAAAACTCAATTAGAACACCGCACAAAACATCTATTCTACATTCGAGCTAAGTTTTGAAGTTTTGATCACTCTTTCTTGGTCAGTCACAGAATAAACACGCAAACGTGCTGTGCCAACAAAATCCTAACAATGGATGCTGATGATGCTGAGAAGAGAAGAAATGAAAATGAGACCCTTATTGCTGAAATGCTACTTTAATCTTGGGGAGAGGATGTTTATGCTGTCTGCCTGTGTGCCTCCAACCACTTCTCATCTTATTAACTCAGATGGAAATGTCTGAAACTGCGATCTGTAAAGAGCTCTGACAGAAATACGACAGAACATCAAAAGAGGGGGAATGGCGCCTTTTGGAGAAATCACACAGGTGCAGAAACAGCTTGCAGCGCTGAAGATTCAGCACACAAAGCATTGCAAGCAAAAGTAGCTTTCATCAGGGTGACTCCATCACGTGTGATAAGCAAAAGCATCTTTGTGACAATTAAACGATGACACATGAGGAGCATGTTGGAACATTTCCGTGCATCTCCACCGGGCCCTAAATGGGCAGAGGAAATATGATTCTGGTCGGAGTTACTGACACTCTGCATAATTTTCACTCTGAAAAAAGAGAATCAGTCATGCACACTTGAGGGCTTTAGGGCGAGCAGGAAGTGTGGGTTCACTGGGGAAGTAAACATTCCCTGATGAAGACACATCGGTGTTAAAAGTTGCAAACTCATTAAAAAAATAAATAAATAAAACCTGCAGAAATGCTGCAGTAAGCATTCTGAAAAGCAGACATTTGGCATATACAGTATGACTGAGATGCTACAGACGCAATAATGATTTCTGAGGACTGTGGAGGGGGAGAAATGGGTTCTAAATAACCTTTATCTTTCACTGTCAAAGCCCAGACAGCCAAACCTTTGAAGTGTAAAATTTCCCTTTGAGTATAAACAGCTCTCTCCCTTCCATGATGTTTACCTCTCTTTTTGTGTGTGTGTGTGTGTGTGTGTGTGTGTGTGTGTGTGTGTGTGTGTGTGTGTGTGTGTGTGTGTGTGTGTGTGTGTGTGTGTGTGTGTGTGTGTGTGTG
>BJFM01001323.1:224230-247183 GCA_016586285.1 Arothron firmamentum
GTGTGTGTGTGTGTGTGTGTGTGTGTGTGTGTAGGGCAGATGAGGATACTGCTTTTTTTTAAGTCAGGGATGATGTCAGAGATTGTCGGCATGTGGATTGTAGACATATTTGAATTCCAGCCTTTGTTGTGAAGCAGATTGTTGCTACACCCACTCATCCACGAATGGTCACATATCTGACTTTTTATGGTTATACCATCCTTGCAGCCAAGCCTGGAGCCATTCCACGTAACTGATATGATTGGCATGCTCCTGGTCCCATGGTCAGTGCAGGGCTGACATTGTGCATGCAAAAATACACAGGCCACCTTTAACACCCTAGCACACAGGTTAGTCTTTTCAGCAGCAGGAGCTCTAATGAATAAATGAATTTAGTGGATGAAAATGAGGTTTTAGTTCACTAACGAGACCAACAGAGTCATCCAATTTTTAACATGTTTGCTGCATTTAACATACGAGCTCAACTGTGGCATTGTATACAGGCGTTTTTAAGAAATTTTACTACAAATATATACTATGGTTCATACATCTGCATCTGACTTAGGCCCTGAGGCAGTCCTGTAACCTTTTGGTAAACTCCAGAAGGTCTGATTTCTGCTCACCTCAGACAACAGGACTTTAATATGAATCTACCTGCACCGGGAATCCTTCAAGAAAAATAATTAATGGCAGCTATGACCCAGTTATATGCAAACGAATACTGAGCCATAATAGTAACAGATAAAAACATGGTGTATCAGTGGCCCCTCTTCAGTTGGAGGCTGACACAAATAAAGCAAGAGATCACCTTGGGAGAGCTGACAGGCAGGTTTAGAGAGCCGCAGCTGTCATGAGCTCCATGATCGACAACAATGACAGTGGTGTCAGCTACTAAAAATGATCTGATATTAAGCTTGCTGTTGTTGTTTGCTCTTCCTCACTCTCCTTTTTCCTTTTGTAAAATATATATGAGATAAAATAGCACACACAGTGAAGCAATATTTGGTGTTGTAAAATATAATCTGCTGATTAAAAAAAAAAAGAGAAAGAAATAGCTTCGCTAATGTGATGTCACATCAAGATACTTAGAAAGAATGTCAAGAATCTACTTGCTTTCTTTTGACATTTCCAGGCGTGTTGCCCATGGGAAGGTGCCTCTCTCTCCCACTTGAGTGAGACCATCCCTCGTTCCTGTAGCAATGTGGCGCACACAGCTCGCATCAGATGTGAGACCTGGGACAGCTGAGATAATGTAAAGCTGTCAAGGTAGGCAGCAATCTGCCGCAGGATCTCCAGGGGCAGGCTGCTCAGGGGGTCCTGATTGTATTCAGGGTTCCTCTGGGGGCTTGGAGCTCTCCTGCCTTCACACAGGACCGAAGGCACTTCATGCTGGAGGACAAAGGTACCGGGGCCTTGGCAGAATTTTATTGTTGCCTGCTGACCTGCAGGTTGAAACCTGGTCTGTGTAAAAGTGCAGCCCAGGTACGCTAGTGGGCAGCGCTGCTGGAACCAGCCGCACAGAGACGACTGTATGTCAGAGTGCACGTTCCTGTAGTGAGATCTGTATTCATCGCGGCGGAAGAAGAGTCCACACGTGTGGCTGAAGGCCGAGCTGGTCTTGTTGTGTCTTCTGGTGACGGATTCTGTTTGGACGTGCAAATGCAGGAGCCTGGGTTTGCCTGCCATGACGTCAGCCAGCGACGCGTCCGACCTGAATGGAGCAGCGGCGAAGTTGTACGTCTGTGTTCCCGTGTCCACATACAGGCCGTCTATGTGCACGCTCTCTGAGATGAAATGTCCTTTCAGCTCCTTCTCTAGGGAGCACAGAAGTGTGGCGCTCACCTCATCACGCTCGGGGGAGTGTTGCACGGCCTCAGCCAGATCTGCAGTGTCAGAGATCTGGTGTTTGGTCGGGGGCTTGTGCGCGGGGTTCTTCAGGTGGTGCCGCTTTGCACGGTAGCTGGTGGGGATGTTGAACGTGCGGACAGTTTGAATTTCTATGGGCTCCAGATTTCCGTAAACGAAGTCCTTTTCTCTGGGAGTGCAAGCAGCCAGTTGGCCAAAGTTGATGAGCATGGCCCCGTTGTGCACCAGATACATGTTATATTCAGCAATGTTGGCTTCCTTCCTCAGCCTTTCCAGGACCCCGTCCTGCCAGGGTGCCAGGCCAGTTGTTCCATCCAAACTCTGGACAGCAGCAGGAGTTTCTTGGATTCGGTGAAACTTTTGTTTGTCATCTTGACAGTTTGATGCTTCCTTCTCTTCCTCATCCCTCCCTTCTGCATTGAAGCTTTTGACTGTTTGCTTGCCTCCAACCATCTCTTTTGGACAGTTTTCCTCCCAGAAGCTGTGTTTCTGAACACTATTTCCATCCTTACTTTTCACCAGAGCTTCTCTCACTTCTTGAGTAGAGAGTTTGACCTCCAGTCTTGTGCTGGCAGTTTCTGTAAGGTTACCACAGACTGAAGAACAGCCTGCCTCCTCTACATCACTGTTGATCTCAGCACAAGGATCCTTAATCAACTCAGGGAAAATGGTCTTCATCTTGATGGACCGGAACAGCAGCTCTTGGTCTCTGACAGCTGTAGCAACATCAAGGTTTTCCAAACTTTGGGGATTTTCTGAAAGCTTTCTGTAGAAGTTCATATCACCTTCTGACACAGGCCAGCGGTTCCACTCCTGAGAGCAGCAGACTACACTGGCAGGACACACCTCCAGGTGTTTGGCCAGCCTGCAGCGCTGCACATGGAGGGGGCAACCGTACAGGGCATTGAGGCAGGGCACCGTCTCATTGGGACAAAGGAGCTGGTGCTCCTCTCGCTTGCACGCATGGAGGATGGCGCCGCAGTTTTTCGGACATTTGATGACAACACAAGAGTCAGAACGCTTTGCTGAGACTTGGCAGTGAGCATCATAGCACTGGTTGCAGTGAAGGTGGTTCATCATCACCTTTAGAGGTACATCAAACAATAATGGTGACAGAACCAAACACTGAGACATGCTTCAGACAAAGATAATTATTCATGTAACACAACAATCCCAACCTTCTTGCAGTGGCTTCATTATCTGTATCCACATTTTAAATTTTAGGATATTTTAACAATGTAAATTACTGGAATAAAGATTGTAAAATTCAGAACTAAGAAAAAGATGGATATTTCTCACCCTTTGTTCCCGTGTCTGCTCGGACCTCGGAGTGACCCCTGCACTGTGTGTGGAAATTATAAATGGATACATCAGGGGGGCAGACGGGGCAGAGCGACAGGAGCACTATTGTCACACCGCCATCAGAGGGAAGGTCGGATTACAGCCCTCTGGGGGAGGGTGATAACTGCAGTTAATCCGAGTTTTTAACACTTACCTACAAAACATATCTGTGCACAAGCATTCCCGACACAACCACCAAAGTCATCTCGCAGTATTTGGAAAGGTCATGACAGCGGGTCTCCTTTGTTTGTTTTCTTTTGTCTTTTTGTTTGTTTGTCTGCTCTGGTCCATTTTCTCCACTAGATGGCACTCAAACACTCTGGAAAAAATCTACAGCGGTTCTCCAGCAGGCGCTCCTGCAGATGGAAATTTTGTCAAATCTATTGCAGAATCATAATAACAATCGTGTTTAAATTAATATTATTGTTTTCAAAAGAAGTGTTTTCCCTCTCTGTTTCATATCTTCATTTCTTATATAAGAAAGAAGCTGAGGTGTCAGTTCTAATTATTTCTAGCATGGCTGAACTATCTTGCTGTTTATCCACCACAATCACCTCCTGACAGTGTTTCACTCACCGCGCAAAATTAGCTGCGTCTGGGAGGGTTTGCTCTCCTTTTTCCCTCTTCTTGGCACAGATTCTAATGAACAGCCCATCAAAGGCAGCTGCTTCATTCCTGTAAGGTCTGCACACTGTTCCCAGGCTGGGATGCAGAAAAAGAAAAGAAAACTCACTCAGATCTTAATTCTGACAGTTAGATGAAAAGGATACGCTGCTTTCTTTTTCATTAAAGAGGGCGGCTCTTCATTTAAACATTGATAAGAGTTAGCCTGTTAACCCGGTGTGGATATTTTCATATACTCTGGTGCAAAGCTGCAGCAGGTGCCCAGAAAGGCCTGAAATTAGCAGCCAGACCTGAAACTTTCTTGTGGTGAGGCAACAGCGTGAAACTGCAGCTGTGTGCACTCAGCTCAGCATCTCAGCATCTCGGCTCAAGTCTCTTTAAGCGCTCACTGTAAATCAGGTACCTGTGGGGAGCATTCATGCCTCAGCTCAACATTTTTCCTCTTGAAGATGTGCAATAGCATCTGATCAGAGTAGACGCAACCTCACTACCAGTTCTGGGGTTTTCCATTACTTTCCTTCTTATTTAATTAAGCAGATGCCTTTGAAAGGCTCTGTGCAGATCTCAGTGAGTAAAAGTTTGTCAAACCTGAACAATGAACATGCAAATGTTTATGGGCATATCTATTTAACTTCCTGCCTTTGTCCACCCAGTTCAATTACAAGGACTAATTAAAGCTGCCTTGTAATGAAGTCCATATATGTTCCCTCAGGGCAGTATATAAATCTGTCCTCCTTCAGTCATTAATGGGAAATTCCCTCAAGAACGACAGCAGCTCAAAACACTGTAAATGAGATATTTCGCTCTGCATATTTGGGTAATGTCAGAGGCTAATGAAGACAGAGAGAAGGCGGACACGGTGTGGGGTAACTTTTCACTCTTGTTTTGTCAAAAATAAAGTCATAAATGATGGCTCATCTAAAATTCATGAAAGAAGGCGAAAAAGCTTAAACTCATAAAAGGCAATTAAAGACTTTAGCCTGAAATAACTGTGATAGGCTTGAACAATCAACAAAAAACCTGCTAAGGTGAGAAAATCAACCATGGTGCCAAATATTCAACATCCCCTCTGTGGTTTCTCTGCCTGTGTGATGTGGATTTTTTTTATCTTCGAGGAGAGAAAAACACTGATGAATGTGGTGCAGGTGACAACGATGAAGATAATTTCTTGTCATGTTGTGCAGCTAAAATAGTCTGTGTGTTGGAGCCGGAGTGATAAGCAGCAGAACGTGATAAGCGAGCATGGCGTACCGGTAGGGTGTCAGTCCCGCTCTTGGTCTGCTACTTTCCAAACAAGTTTAGTCAGAATGAGCCTGCATGTGTGCTGATATTCATGTTTCTCCACACTTTGCATATGTTTTATGTTTTCATGTGGGAGGCACGAATGGAGCATATGTTGGTTTTGTGTATCAGCCCATGTGACAGCTTGGTGCTTATTATGCAACATAGTGTAAAGTTGTGTAATTGGGTCCCCTCGCATCCAGTTCCAGCACATCACAACAGCCCAGCACACGTTGTGACATAATCCATAACATACATTTGTTGGCACAACTTTTTCCATAAAAATAAAAACAAAACAAAACAAAAAACCTCAGATTACCTGAGAGAGGAAATATTCCATGATTTCAAATGCTGGCAGGATTAAAAGAAGAGAAAGGAAAATCTGTTTGGAGAAACATCACATAAGAACAGAGAGAGAAGAGCCATTTGACTCTTGCTGCACAAATGGAAATAGTGCATATAAATAGCAAAGGATTTCATCCTGTTCATATAAAGTCCAAGCAGGTGCAATGAAGGCAGAAATAGGAGCGCTTGGACAGGGTGTGTTGGTGGTGGCTGGATTCAAACAGACCTCTTTAAGTCTCATTAATAGATGCCTGATGGTGGTGATTTAATTAAATTAAAACACATCTCTGAAGGATTTCATACTCGGTTAAAGAATGAGCATGATGGGCAGAACAAGCATGATGTAAATGAGCTTTTGATCTTACTTTTGCTTTTTTACATATAACCTTGTGCATCTATTTTAAATCCAGAATCTGCCCTCAGTGAAAAATTCCAAAGTCAGTTTATTCACAGATTAGATTAAAAATGTATAAAATTCCCCACTGTGTTGCTCTTCAATTACTGCTGCTGAGGGGTCCCTCTGACTTGGTCCAGACTCTCCCAGCGTGCTCCCTCTGCCTCTCACCACTGTTGTCCGCGGCTCACATCCAAACAAGAGGCGTGACTCGGTTCCGCCACTTCGGGGGAACTGCTTCTCTCATGCTTCATTAAGGCTCCCATCCCCGGTGGATGAAGAAAAATGCATCGGTGAGCAGGACGCCGCAGACATCTGAATCATAAGTCTGGGTCCCGTTTGATGCGTCTGCGCTTCAGACGACCTCTGGAGCTGGAACTGCGCTCAGGGTGAAAACAGTGGAGGGGAAAGTGTGTGTGTTATCACAGCGCGTTCAGATCAACCCACTGAGTGATTGCTTTGACCTAAAGAAGGTCGGATTTGTTTATTTATTTCTTTAACTGGAGAGTGTGATGAAGGAATCACTGGTCACACAGTGAGTCTCTGGAAAAATCCAGAGGGAAATCACAGACTTGTCTCTGTCAGACAGCCAACCATCTCTAAATGGGATGAATCGCAGCACAACTGCCTGGGTCACTGCTGCATGATTGATTACCAATGAAAGAGATCTGATTGGGTTTTCTGAGCATCAGGCTCCTGCTCTCGTCTATCGTGCACTGCAGGTTCCTTCATTGGAAGTTCTGCAGCGCTGTTCCTGGACCAGCATCATTTACTCATCAGATATTAAATCTGAAAGCTTGGTGGGGTGTTTATTGAAGTCCTGACCCGTTCTCTCACTCATTAAATTGATTCATGGATTCAATAAGTGGGGCACGGGCAGCAGGTGTGCATGTTGGTGTGTATGAGGGGGCTCGCAGGGCATCCATCACCCTGATCGGGCATCTTCTGCTGCTCCTGAACGCATCTTTCTCTCCAGACCCTTGCAGATGTGGTTGGCTCTGAGCCCGGCCTGACCAGAGGCAAGACCACACGCTCTCACACACACACACACACACACACACACACACACACACACACACACACACACACACACACCATTATATGGTTATTATGGTTATGGACATCAATGCACAGAAACACACACAAACGTCCTCACACATCCAATCCTTCATCATCGAGTGCCTTCTGGGCTAAATGCCAAAGGAGGTTAACTGTCTCTGAGCAGAGATCAATCACGTGCTTAATGACCCAAACAATCACATTCATTTCCTACATTTCTGTCTTTGTGTTGCTGTCAGTAACTTTTTTGACGTCTGTGTGAAGCTACCTCAATCGTTCCATCTAAAATTTGAAGCTGCAACAGTCTGCAAAACAAATATGTCATCCTGTAATTACATTTCAATGTTATGTACCAGATATTTTATTGCAGTTTTTGTCTGACTGGATGGATTTGAGCATGACTCTTGTGCTCTTGCTCATTTGTTGCATAAGCAATTTCGAAGGCAGTCTGATTAGCTGGCTGATGCCTGAGCAAAGCATGTAGAGCCAACATGAGTTGGTATTTATGTTATGCAGTGGTGATATTAGTGCTCAGTGTACATTATTTTTTAACATCCAAGCCATCAAAGTTGTTTTTCTCACCTGGAGAGAAAATGATGGTTTGTTGTGAGAATCTATTTTAAAACTGCACACGGACATTTTAATGGAGCAAAACTGATGAGATCTGACAGTAGAATCCCGGTCCCTTAAAAGCGGCTATTACTTCACTTAGCATAATCATTCAATTCAGACAGGAAAAAAAAGCAACGCAGAAAAGGATAAACACAGAGGAGCGGAAGTTTTGGAGCACAGCTACACAAATATCGCAGAGAAATAATCACAACTAGAAAGAAAAATAAAGACAAAATGACACTAATGGCTTCTATTATCGATAATTGTATTGGAGAGTCATGCATATTTGGAAAGGTATTTTATCACACAAAGCTCAAAGTTACAGAGTTGAACCTGCAGAAGTTCTGTGATGGCTGAAGTTTCATTTGCGCTGGTGCCCTCTGGTACTGACCCAAGAACAGCTATTGTGTTATATGCTGTAGCTCCGGTGTGCAAACACAGAGAAGAAAAAAACCCCCTTAGTCATGGTGTTTCAGGCACAAACACCCTCAAAAGCAAAGTTTACTTACACTGGAACAGTCAAATCAAATGACAAAAAAAGCCAAGAGAAAAGGCTTTAAACTCCCCAAAACAGGTCAGAGGGAAGTTTTTAAAGTCAGCACAACCAGTGTGTGTGAGTGTGTGTGTTGTTGCATGTGTGTGTGAGAGAGATCGTCATGCACTGATTACGTACACAGAGATGTGGCTGAGAGTGAGATGAGGCAAACCACTGGAAGTGTGTTGATACTTCAGCCCAAGTGGCACCAACATGAAATTATCTTACGTGAACACGCCCGCAGACGGCAGAGATTCCGGCTCCAGGTCCCAGAAATGAACAACCCTCAGTCAGTCAGAGAATGGAGGAGCCGGGGAGAACACAAGAAAATCTAGTTGCAGTAATGAACCCACAATTTAGTGATTAAGTCAGGAAATTTAGCATTTGATCACCAGGTGGAGTTTACAGGGAACCGTTTCTGAAGTTTATCTCAGAAAGTTCTCACACAGAAGCTGATTTTCATCTTTACTCACATCATTTTTCTTACTACAAATAATATATTCATTCTGAGTGTGTGATTGTTGAGCGTAGGATTGTAGAAAAATTGAGTGTCTTGAGTATAAATCAAAGTAATTTATTGACAAGCGATTTATTTTTTCTTTTAACATCAGTGTGTACAAACGTTGCCCTCAGACTTCCTGTAAAAGCCTCATTGCTCATCCCCATAACTGTAACATAAATGTCTGCCCGACCATTAAGGTTATTGATGGCGTTGACGGGGACCTATCTGCCATGAAGTCTGCTCCTTTTGAAAATCTTTGCCGGAAACAGGTGAAGAATATGTTAATGTTTCCCCTCATTTTAGCAAATCAATCAAGGCCTTTATTTTGACGTGACAGCAGGTGATTGCACACACAGTCTGATTGCCAACGCAGGTTACCAACGGTGACCATAACAAGCAGCTTTGCCTGCATTTAAACACATTCCCTAAGAGTCCTTCAATTCAGGACCCCTGAAAGAGTTGCTGTGTTTCTGTGGGTTTGACAGTGTCGGCCGCCTCCACGCACAGTTCAGAGGAAACCACGAGTGTCTGCCATCAACACAACCGCCTGTCTGTGGAGAACAGCATTGGTGTTTGCGTCAATGCTGCAGCTTTCTGTCCTCCAGCTGCCTTTTCTGCATTGTTTCTGATCTCTGCAGATGCCATTTCAACAATTATATCACATCCTTTAGGGTTTTCTCTCAGTGCTTGAATGCTATTGTCCCTTTGCTCCTCAGGGACAAACCGAGAACAAATTTATTGTTTTTTCCACAAAAGAGTTTGTTAGCAGTGTCCCCGCTTTGCCTCCGAGACGGAAGATTCCATGAGTGTTTTTTTTTTTTTTTTTTCCCTTTTTCGTCTGTTTTATCCAGCTTTTCTCCTGGCTGTCACCGCCGAGTGTCCTGGGTCTGGCTGTAATGAATGTTTACAGAAGAACGACGGTCTAATCCCCTCCTCTTGGACAAATGCTTAATACTCGGCTGGTGAGGCAGAACTTCAGCTCGTCGTCTTCCACAGCAGCGAAAAAGAAGAAGGACATTCCCCAAAACACATGTCAAGGACAATTCATAAAGGATTCACACAACCTTTGTATGTCACTGTCCACAGCAGGGATGTGCCTGAAGTCCAGTATCACCCCAACCCCAAATCCAGGATTTATAGAATCATTACTGCTAAAGTGGGTTAATATTAATAATGAGCTCTCTGCAATGTCACAGTCTTCTTTTTTCAGGAGAAAATTGAATGCTATTCTGCTAAAAAATGTAAGCTTACTGGAAATAAAATGAAAAGTAACCTTCACTGAACAATTCCACTGCCCACAAATGAAATAGTAAAAGAAAATTAGTAAATTATAACAGGACACTAAATTCTTTCAAGTTTCATTTTAAATCACCGTAGTTTCTGGAAATCACACATTTTTTCCCTCAAAGCTCCTCCATTCCCATCAGTCTCCACTGCACTGTTAGCATAGTGTGAAGTCAGAAAGCCCCCACAGCCAGCTCCTTTGATGATGGGTTACAGTTGGAAGCAGCCCACTGATTCGTATATAGATTCCTGTGAACCGCTCTCTGCCTCCCACTGCCCTGTGTTTCTCTTACTTCTTTTCCTGTCTGAGTGCACTCTTGATATTAATAAACTTGGTCAAATGCACCTGAATAGCAGGCACAGTCATTTAGCCTTAAAATAAAAGCTCTTACCAACCAACCACACTACAACCGAATTTTAAACTGATCAATGGCATCTGAGTCTCAGTTTCAGCTCAGTTTCATCTCTCCAGGGACAAAGTTCGCGCGGCCGTTTGAGCGAGCTTCTCTTCTGGCGATATTTGACTTATCTCAACTCAAATGTTTGGCTGTAGATGCTGTCGGGGAGAGTAAAGAGCCCGGAGATGATGATAGGCAGCTCTCTGCAGGCCACTCTGTTTGCTCAATACTCGCAGGAAGTCACAGGACACACAAGTCGATAATGGGGCAGACGCCTGCTCCAGTGTGGTTTGGATTGAGAGAACCAGAAAGTTGCTCTGCCCCTTTCATAGACTCATGGACATACTCAAAAATTCAACCAGCCATTGACAATAATGCTAAAATTAGCATTTAGACATTGAAGTGCTTTTACTCTGTGTATAGGGGACAGGTGTCCTTATTTCAGGCTGTTCAGGGTCAAGTGAAAACTGAGAATAATGTGCGGACAGACGTATCTGTGTCTGTGTGTGTGTGTGTGTGTGTGCGTGTGCGTGCGTGCGTGCGTGCGTGCGTGTCACGGTCACAGCCACAGTCAGTGTGCGTGTGTGTGTGTGCGTCACATGTAAATAAGATAAACAGTCCATCTGAATGTAGATGAGAAGGATCTTTCACAAAAAATAAGTTAAAATAGAAACTTAATGCAAATTACGCCCTTGAGGCAGTTCTGTCAAACTTCTACAAAGTCGTTTGAATTTTATTATCAGGGTGGGACCGCCGAATGGCAAAGTCATAATTAAGCATTATCGTGTTCAAACCCTGTAATGAGAAAAGGGACAAGATTACATGATATTCAACGCTGTGGGTCAGAGAACTCGGCTTCTAATCATGGACCTGACATGCTAGGATACTTATGTTTGACTCCACCCTTGCTGTGAACTTGTTTTAGTTATTTGGTCAAACTGTAAAAATATTCACACCTCGTTGTTAGATTCTATGGATTTGAGATTACAAACAGAGGACAAATGCTACCAAATTTCTTACTTTTAATCTAACAAAGGCAAACTGCTCTGGATGTTGACTAGAACCAGAAACAACAACAATGACTTCATCTTTTTAGCTTGTCTGTGCTGATGGTGTTCCATCTTAAGAGCTGGCTAACAGCTGTCCAGAGGTTGGGTTCAGAGCTACCGCTGTGCTAGCTCGCAGTGTTTCTCCATCATCTTTAAAATAAGATAGGACACGAAGGCTTGTATGGGAGTGTCTACTTTAAAAGAGAGGATAAAGGAGGAGATATTGATTTATGGCCTCCTGCAGCTTTCCAGCCTCATTTATCATGCTGTCCCTGTGCACAGCAGCATCACTCCCTGGTAGGGAGATTTCGCTCTCCCGCTCCCTGCCGGTGCAGCCGGCCACTCATCCTCATGTCTGGGTAACACGCTGTGTGCTCTGCTTGGGCACATGGCGGCCCCCTTCCTCTCTGCCCCAACACCCAAACACCCAGGATGAGCAGGATTAGACACTATCAATGAGGCTCAGCTAAGCATGGACAAACACCTCCTACCGTACACGCTAAAAAAAACAGCTTTTATTTCACAGCTCCACAAGACCATTTCAATCCATTTCTTTTAAAAGAGGCAGAATGGCTCGCTCAGATCAGTCATGAGAGGTAATAAGCTCTTGTCACAAGTGTCACTGTATTCATTATTCACTCAGTCACACTTTCACCCGTGTCGTTTTTGCCCATCCAGTCATGCTGAAATAGTCAGATGCTAATTGCTAATTAGCGCACATGTCGCTGTGGGACGTCTTACTGATTTAACAGCCTGACTTTATGTTTTTACATCGGAGCCAAGGAGGTTACATGGTGACCGGTGTTTAACTGATAGCGTAGTTTCTCTCAGGAGAAAATTCCAGGTCAAAGGTCTTTCCGACCCTGATTAGGAGAAGGCAGCGGTGAGTGGCAACTGGATGGACAGACGCTGCATCACTGGGCTGCATGATCATGTCTGGATGTTTTCTTTTTTTCTTTTGTGAGTACAAGACAACAATTTGATGTGGACTGAGGCAAAGTTATTACCCTTTTCTCTGGGTAACCGCTGAAAATGTCAATTTGAGGTTGTCATATGAAAACGGACTTCCTTGTCTCTCAGAGTCGCGCCGACGTCTGCGGTCTGGGAAAAGCCTGGCAACAAATTTATGATGCTCTGCCACTTCCCCCGCACCAAACAGTTCTACTGTTCTGCCATTTCTTTTACTTCAAGACTCTCACAAAAGTCAACTGCAATTTATTCTGCAGAGATGGACCTGCCGCCAGCTGCAGCGTGCACGTACAAGCGTCCTGCTGCTCATTTGCATGCAGCTCCATACAGCGCTGTTTCATACATCTTGACTCACATTCACTATATTACCTACCGAGAATGAATAAATTAAAAAGAACATATGAACTGGAATGAGCTGCCAAGTGCTCATTTGAATGGCGAACCTTAAAAGCCTCTATTCCACATGTATGTGGTGAGTTTGGGGAGATTATGGGAGAGCGATGTTTGCTGCTCTGGCTCGAGTTGTTTGTATTCAAAACCATCTTCTGAATAACATCAGCCTGGGCCACCAGCCTTCCAGATTTTGGATTCTCTGTGTTGGTCAAATCCTCTTCGTGCACAAAAACAAATAAACAAAATAGTTTTTCTTTTTTAACTTTTTTGTTAACGTGACATCCACCTCCTCATACACTGGCTATCGTATCCTTCTAGAATCATTACGGGTGAACCAAGCTGACTCAGAGACAGTCTAGTGCTGCAAATTGAAGAAGCCAGTTTTATTTTTAATCTGATGAGTCACATTTTTATGTGCACTGCTGGCAGCTGGATGTTATTAAATTTAAAGGTTTGCATTCATTACATGGACGTCTTGACTGTGATTCTGATGCACGATTGCTGAATCGGTTCTGTTGCAAATGGATCCACGTTCCGTCCTGTCCTTGCTGCAGTTGTCTCGCGGTGATGGAAACCATGTGTCTTTGTCCATGTGTGCTGTTGAGCGGGCCAGATCAACCGCTGCAGGCGTGACCTTCCCTCCCTTGCTGCTTAACCTAATCAATTATGGTTCGGAACAGAAGCCAAGACAGAGGGGAGACAGCAAACGTGTGACCTTGTCAGGGCCTTGAGGAGACTGTGAATAATTCCCTTTGAGCTTCATAAAGGTTTCCATAGCAGGAGGAGAAGAATAAAGGAAGCCTGAACTGAAGATTCTGAGGCTGTATTCATGGAGGCAAGGTCAGAAGCTTCCTGATCTAAAGGGACATGGAGCAGAGTCAAGGCCGCTGTTTGCATCTTGGAGGGTCAGGAAGTATCAAACGTATAAATGCTCTTATGTCTCGAGGCTCAATTATTTTTTTTTATTTTACTTTCAAATATCTTTAGCTTGAGCATGTAACAGGAAAAGGTGTTTTTTAAATGCAGTGTATTGAAATTAACATTACATTTCTGCCATTTCTTCATTCAAGGTCTTTAAATTCTTGAACAAATGCCTTGGACCAGCTTGAACCCTTCAGGCTTAGTTGTAATGTGCAGCATTATTTTGTCAACATAAACAAATAAACATGAGACAAAAACCATGAGACTAAAACATAAGAAAAAAATCTTGTAGTTCAGAGATGAGATTTTATCTGGAGATAAAGGAGATGTTTTAATTAAACAGTGTTTTGAAGAGGAAAAAGCTGTTTTCTATTAGTCTCTCTCTCTCTTTTTCTTGTCTTCTATTAGTCTCTCTCATGTTCTTTTTGCACCTCCTTTAGTATCATTCTCCCGCTGATGGAGTTTCTCTGGGTTACCGGGGCAGCGGTTTTTTCCCTGATTCATGAACCCCTGGATCCCTCTGATTGCATCTGTGAGTTCTGGGCCCACTGGAGGACGGAGCCTCATCTCTGAGCTTGATCACCAGGCAGCCACCGGAGAGCTCCTTCCTGGGCCTGGTCGCAGGGCATGGCTCGCCTGCAAGGTACTCTGATCCTTGATCTTGAAAGGTGTTTGAATTTTTTTTAGCTTTTCCTTATTTATTTTTTAGTTATATTTGAGTGAGGGTCCAAGCCTTTAATTATGGTACTTTAATCAATGAGAACAAAAAAACAGGAACAAAATATGGACTGGGTCAATATTTCACTATTCAGTGTAGAGAATGGTGGCTGAATAGAATATATTTGAAACACTAAGAAAACCACACAAATAGCACACACACACACACACACACACACACACACACACACACACACACACACACACACACACACACACACACACACACCTAAAGAAGGTGCTTGGATTAGTAAACTGGGCTCAGTGAAACCATTTTTGAGACACACCAGCGGGTTGTGTAAAATGAATGTGCTTGATGATTTCCTGCAGCAGCCTTTAATGCCTTTCTTTACAGTACATATTGCATCCCTGACGTACACGTAATCCGTAATGGCTGCAAGGCTTTGCACCATTTTATATAACACTCTAGGAAGCTTGAAAGGAAATCCACCAGCATGTATTTCACACTGAAGCTGAAGATCCTTTGCTTTGAGGGTTTAGTGAAGTAACGCACAGTGACTCCCAGCATCATTATTGTTTATGACTGTGCTGCTGTTATGGTGGTGTTGTAATGGAGAGTTTGCATTGCTGTTGCATATTTCTAACTCCTCTGGGTTTAGTGAGTGTTTGAAATCTAATAAACTGTCATTTGAGTAGACAAAAGAAGGTGTACATTCCTGTGCATGACTTCTACCTTGTTAATATTGCTTTTCTTTGGTTTGGTGTGTTGAGACAATCACAGAATCGGACCACATCCTGAGTCAGATCAAATTTCCTGAGACTGAAGAGATCTTTAATGCGCATTTTCAGATTATTACTTCAAACCGGTCAACTGAAAAACAAGATAATGCATCAGGAAAAAGACGGAGGCACGCTTGTTTAACATGCTGTTGAAAATAAAGATGTAGACAGACCCCTGCCTGCGTGTCCTTTAATCACCGGCGCAAGCACAGCAACCTGCTGTGTTCTAATTGCTCAGTGGAGTCTCCCAGGATTGATAGCTAACATTTTTATAAGGATAGCATTATGCTGTGCAGTGGAAACATTTTAATATATGCAGCATGCATTTAGGCAAATTTATTGGCTAATTTATTCCTCGAGAGTATGAATTCCTGCATGAAACTCATAAGAGACTAATGGAAGTTTTTAAACCACGTGCAGCTCTGGCGTCAGAGTCCTCCCAGCACAGCGCAGCAGCTTCACTTTAACACACTGATGTTTTATTCAGTCAAATAAACAGTCTCAGCATTTCCTTTATGAACACATTTGCCATCCCCTAATTCATTATTTATAAATGGAGTTTCTGTTGGACAAGGTTAACCATAAAGTCCATCTAAGAAGTAATGAAAACTGTTAATTTCCACCAGAGCATCATAACTTCTGCTCATGTCCAAGTCAGCAAATGTAAAATATCATATTTTTTTTTACAATCGTGAGGGGACACCGGGCGTCCACCAAGAGATCCAGAGCAGATATAAACTCTATTTAAAGAGCACGCCATGTATAAGTAGTCTTTCATTAGACAGCCCTTTCACATAACACACACCAGCAGGAAGGGACGTGTCAAACTCAGTCGCTTCTTTCCAACTCCAGCAGCAGCAGCAGTAGCAGATCGTTGTTGTTGTTTGAGACACATCAGTCATCGTCACTTCCTAATGACTTATTCATTAACTTCTTCAAAACACACATCTTAATGATGAGACTGGAAGCGTGTTTCAAGCCACACAATCTGCAGTCAGCAGTCTGTGGAATTAAAGCCACTATTAATCAATTTTAGCCAAGCTGGAACGGATCCCAGATGCAAAGCACATGCGCGTGCATGCACATGCGTGTCTGCGTGCCAATATGAGTGTGAATATGAAAGACTGTGTGATAAAGAGAGATAACAACCTATAGATTGATGGCTGCTGGCTATCAGTCCATGCTAACCTCAAACTGTCTCTGGTCACTCTGTGTTGGGATTATTGACCCAACCTTTCACGTAGTGGTGATCAGCAGAAGCATCTGCAGTTGTTTCACTGGAAATTACTTTTAGATCAAAGCATCAGGTGTTCTTTTTTTTTTATAAAGATGAAGTGAAGGGCTCAATAGCAGACACCATGTGCTGCAGTTTGTGCTTTTCCTGCGTCAGGTGTTTTGGCCTCTGATCAAAGGTGGATTCAAAGTGTAGCTGTTGGGCAGAGAAAGCTCTTCCTGAGAGCTCCTGCAGGGGCTGGAAGGCAACATGTGTCCAGCTGTCAGGCGCAGCGTCTGCTCTCTGAAGTGATATCCTGGGTGGATGCAGCCTGCAGTGAGGTGGCTCCATCAATTAAATCATGACAGTGCTGCAACCCTGTTAAATATCACGGTGTCCTTGTGTTTGAGCTGCTCCGCTGCTGGCATCGATCTTACAGGATGTAAATATGACAGCCTCACTTTCTTCTTCTTTGGAAGGAATCCATGTCGTTAAGGGTAGAACTGCCAAACTATTTGGAAGCGGCACAAGCAATCTTGTTATTGTTGTTATTGTTGTTTGTTTCTTCACACCCCAGAGAAACTGGTCAGTTTTCTCATGGTGGGCCAGATGGAATAGAGTTTATGCGTCTTCTGTTTTCATGGCTAGAGCACAGAGCTAATTTAGTTTTTAAAACATTGTCTGCAAGCACATATTCTGTGTTAAATTGAAGTGGTGCCTTGCTCATTAAAAGATCTCTTGGCTGTGTGGTGACACGTGAATCATCCAACAAGGAATCAATCATTACATAGTTGCTGCCATAATATGTGAGCAAGTATGTTTCCTGGTGACTTGCCTTATTATTCTGGGGCTATCAGGCCCCGGGAGATTGGGGAGCCAGATGGAACTGAGGTGTTTTCACTACCGAGTGAACAAGTAATGAATTACTTCAGGACAAATGGGACGCCACATGGGAGATGTGGAAATCCTCACACGGAAAGTGAAGGGAAGGGTCAGTGGCAACAACCACGCGTTCTCTTCACATTATTCCTTTGTGGCATTTTGTGTGTGTGTGTGTGTGTGTGTGTGTGTGTGTGTGTGTGTGTGTGTGTGTGTGTGTGTGTGTGTGTTTGTGGATAAATGACATAAGAACTCTGCAGAAACCACACACCTTTGCTTGCATGTCTCTCTCAGAATTACAGAAAAATCACATAAATGTCATGTGTTAAACGCGTGACCTTGGGCCGCCTGGAGTTGTCCCCTCCTTTCCAACTCTTCTTGGCTGTTGTTGTCAGCCTATTGTTTGTGAAATAAGACGGATGGTATTTTCCAGGTGACAGTGGCGGCTGAGGGATGTAATTATGCGGCGCTAATTATGATTGTTATTTTCAATCAGTGCAGAAAGGTGTTATTTCAGCAGCACAAACGGCACCAGAGCAACTGTCTGTATGAGCTGTATCTGATGGGGAGGACTGGTGACACACAGCTTCTGCTGGCAGCAGCGCTGAAAAACGAGGTGCAAATTTTTGCAGGTTGACATCAAACGATCTCCCTGTCTGCAGGTGGCAACTGAGTGACATGTGGGTTTATATCTGTCATTTACAACATTTGGTAGGATGTAAAAACACCAAAACAGCATTAACAATGCCCAGAGCCACATCATTATAATAAAAACTGCTGTTTTGGTTTATGCAACATTGTGTGTGTGTGTGTGTGTGTGTGTGTGTGTGTGTGTGTGTGTGTGTGTGTGTGTGTGTGTGTGTGTGTGTGTGTGTGTGTGTGTGGGTCACCATTCCTTCAGCTCTTTGATGGAACTCATATTAAAGGCATTTGTTTTTCCATTGTTCTGCCTTTTCTTTAAACAGGGTGTAAATCATCTGTCCTTTATTGTGATTTCATGCAGCTCTCGGTGTGCACGATCGCTCAGCCCAGCAGATGTCGGTGCGATCGGTAATGAAAAGAATCAGTCTACCAGCTAAATTATAATTTACCACTTCGATCTCGTCAGCATCTGCTGGGCAATAAATATAAATTGCTTACATTTTGGAAGCATGTTAATGTACTGAAGCACACCGTGAAAAAAAAAACCAAAAAAAAAACATACGTGAATTCAAAAACACAAAAATGTCAAAATTAATGAAGAAAAATAAAACATTAGTCTAATATTTCTCAAATTTCATCACTGCATTCATGTAGCCAAACTATTACCGATAATGATTTCATTAATTCAGTTTAGGTTAATTAAAATAAGGGCAATGTTCCAAGTTTGAACCAGTCGGAGGTGCTGGACTGAAGTGAAAAGAGCAGCGTAGCACAACCACAGCTCTCAGAGAGCGTAATGAAGATAAATTAAGACGCTGTGGTGCCTGATAGTGCTGTGTTGGCTCAAATGCTGATGCTTTCAGTCTCCTTCCCCTTTTCTTGGGAAATCAGGATTCAGTCAGCTGAGCCATCACACACCACCTAAGGTGTCAAAGACTGAGGTTGTTAGGAGTTTTAACATTTACACTGGAACAGGGATGGGTCGGATGGGTCATTCCTCTGATTGCTGTCATGAAACGCTGAAACACTCAACCACCTTCCTCCAGTCAGCTCTAGTCCTCAACCAGTCTGCCCTTTCTCAATAAAACCACAAAAAAGATAATTGTGTCTGGATGTTACCACCAATCTTTCAAATGTTCAGGGATTTTCCCATCCGACTCAGGCCATCACTTCGCCTTTCGTTTCAGGCTGAAATCCTGATTCTGTTTTTGCTGTAATTTAATCATTATCTCACCACCAACGTGTGGTTAGTTTTACGTGTCCCTGAAGAAAATTTCACTGAACAATGAGTGTTGAAGCTGCAGCTGCTCTGTCTGTATTATCCATGAAGGATAATGAAACAATGCATCGTGAAAGGAGCTTTGTTTTCTGGTTGTTTCAGCGAAATTGCAGCACAACTCATCAGTTTTCCCACCTAATAAATGTGTTAGGTTTAATTCTGAACTTTCCAAAAAATGAAGAAAAGGCATGAGACTTAAGATAGATTGATGGATTAGAAACAACGCACTGGCCTCTAAAATCCATTCCTGAGTGCAGATCATCACAAAATGGTTTCTTTTTTTTTTTCTTTTTTTTTTATCAAAAAAAGGCAAAGCCATAACAAGGGCCCTTCAAATGTAACGTTTTCAAAGATGGCATCTGAGAGCTGATAAAAGAGACAAGCACTGGAATGGATCAATTGTGCAAAAGGAAGAGCACTCAGTCATGGCTACTGTTTAATTAATGATAGGGGGTAGAGATAGGCAGCTCCACAGTGTCAGATAGGCAGTTAGCTCCACAGTGTCAGTCAAACACTCACAGCAGAGGGTGGCAATTGGAGCTGTGTAACAGATATGTGAAACAGAAGGAATGAATCTATACGCTGCTGCTGCTGCTGCTGCTGCTGCTGCTGCTGCTGCTGCTGCTGCTGCTGCTGCTGCTGCTGCTGCTGCTGCTGCTGCTGCTGCTGCTGCTGCTGCTGCTGCTGTTGTTGTTCTGTGAAGAGACGAGAACTGCTACATATTCATCCGAGTGCAGCAGGAAGAGCACAATAATCATTTATCAGCACTGGCTTTCAGTCTTCATTTGGTATGTTAGAAAACACTTCATCTATGTATACTGAATTAAGAACCTGGCTGTAAAAAGTGCTTAAAAATCCAACAACAACACATGCCACAATTAAGGCTGTAAGCAATAATGTGTTATTTATTAATGCAAAGAATGCTGCGGGCAGTGATACAAGATAACAAACCCGCTGGCCCATTCGACGGGTCTGACTGCAGAAAAACAAAGAAAGAATTAATGTTAATGAGCACCATGAAAAGCACCGTGAGCTTCAGGTACCGTCCCTGTAGCCAGCAGGGCTTCATCTTTACATCCCCACGATGAACAGAGAAAATGAAATAAATGATTAATCCATAAATACCCTGTGATTAATATGATGAATAATTCTAATCATCTGACGCCTCAGTGTAAATGAATTTAAAGGAAAAAAACCAACAAAACAAACAAACAAAACACCTGAAGCATCAAATTAAAGTCTTTACCATCCCGAAACCTGCTGAATTCAGTTTGAAAGTCGGTCAGGTGCTAAACTGGCCTATTGATTAGTGAATCCATTTACAATCATCAATGGACAGTTGTCCTGTTCAGTCAGTCTTAACTGTTTTACATTGTTTATCAGCTGCAGTGTTGGTCAATGTCCCACAACCCAGTGCAAGTCTGAAAAATCTGTGAATTTAAAAAAGAAAAGTGTGGAAATTATGTAGCTTCCACCATAGTGAAAAAAAAAATCTAAATTATCCAATAGGACTTTGTTTGGTGTTAATTAAAAACCATGATAAATGATGATGTTGCCAGTCTTTCCTAAGATGAACATACAAATACTAGAAACAAGTTTTGCTTGCACCAATGAGCATCACTGCCCTCGTGTGGCCACAGAGGAAATAACGCTGCAAAATTTTAAATTTTTTTTATCATTGTTAAACCCGACGGGGTTTTTTTTTTTCTTTCTCAACTTTAGTTAAAACTTTAAAAACAATCATCATTAAACTGGTCTTGGGACAAATGCTAATATGTTGTCTCCGTAAGTGTGTGTTTGTTTGTTTTTTTCCCCCCAATTTTTCTTCCCCAGTTTCATAATCTTAATTTCATTTTCTATTTTATGCTTTGTAGAGATGTCTCCTGACCTACATGAGTTTGTTTAAAATGTTAATTGCAAAACAAGCTAAATTTGCGTGTTCAACAACACCTGTCCAGCAGGAAGCTGTAAAAAGAAAAACAGAAAAACAAACGAAATCTTCTCAAAGAGAAGTGAGTAAAGTTTAAACAGATAAGCACTCCGAAATTCGATAAATGGCCAGTCTTAACTAAGTGAGGAGCAGCCTTTATTTATTTATTTATTTATTTATTTATTTATTTATTCATTTATTCATTTTCTTCCCTCAGCACCATCAGCACCAGTGAGGCGGGATGTTCCTGACGCTCTCACAGGCGGCGGCAGCGGTCAAAGCGACGCGCAGCTCCGCTCCGCACGACGCGCAGCGCCGCCACCAAGCTGCCTGAAGCGGAGGGACAGATCTGCCGCCTGAGGGGAGGAGAAGCAGCCGGACGCGGAAAGGAATGGTGTCTCCGTAGTGGTCTGCTGCGACTGGAGGATTTACTGGTCGTGTTTGAGCTGGGTTCACATCAGCAGACCTGGACTTGGTCTCGGCAGCACCGCTCTCGTTAGGGTCGGGAGAAGACGTCAGCTGAACCCCGAAAGAAGGTAAAGTGAGGCAGAAGGCGACTTTTTGTTTCTTAGAGTGAGTAAACTATGATTCTTTATTGTTTGCATGCGTGCTGTGGAGGTGTAGCTGCGTGACTGTTTAGACTTTTATTGTAAATACAGGCGCTGATGAGGATGATTCCATCCCACAGGTGACCCACACTTTCATTTAGATTCATAATTTACCCCTGCTTTTGTGGGGTTTTTTTGGTTGCTTGTTTCTTTGTTTATTTATTTATTTATATACAGTTTAATTTATATTAAACTGGATGTTGCTCAAACGATTTTTGGATTTCCTGAACACCAAAATTTAGATAAAAAAAAAAAAAAATCTCCTGAGCCGAGAGCACATGTGAAATTCATGATGTGTGCTGTTTATTTTGGTCCAGGGGAAGTTGAGGTTCCACTGAACCCTGCACAGTCTCTCCTGCTCTCAAACAGATCCTAACTAAAGTGTTGGAGGTGTTGCTGCTTCTGATGGGAGCTAAAAGAAACTCAGTGCTTGCTGAAAAATGCTTGAGCTACATCTCAACCCCACACTTGATGGAGGTCCATGTAAAGGCCAGCAGAGCAGGAGGCTGCAGCACCACACAAGTGGAGCCACAGGAGTGATCTAATCACAGCTATGCTAATTTAGCCTGTCCATCTGTAATGTTTTGATCCAGAGAATCAGGTCATATTAATGTGGCTTAGACATGCTCTCTGTGCTGTTTGATCCCATTGATTTGGGTTTTCAGGGCACGGTTTGGACATGAAGCGCGGATTCTGTCCTTTAATTAGGCATTTTCTTTGCTTTTCTTTTCGAAGCGTGACTTTCTTTAGCATGGCAGCGACAGAATAGAGCCTGCTGAAGAAAGAAAAAAACCCACACAAATCTTATGAAGTGTGTCTGCTGTCAGTAAATCCCCCTGCTGCAGTGGCTTTTCTCCACTTTGAAAAAAAGGTGTTACACGTTAACCAACATTGCAGTTTTGTTGCAAACGACAATACGGTGTTAAAAATCCATGGAACCTGCGTCAGTGTTCCTGTTTCCGATGTCGTTTCCCGTTGGCTTCACAGCATCCATTAGGACTCTCAGTTGGAACTTTTAGTTGTCTTTATGATTTCAAATGGGTGATAATTTGCTTTAATGTCAGTCTCGATTGTTATTTTAATGGGGTGATGTTCATTAAAGTTTTCCGTAGCACACTCTAACCCGTATCAACTCGTTCCAGTACTTCCTGAGATTGTTTTAAAATGCTTCATGGTTCCAGCAGATCAGAGGTCAGAACCATCAAACTCGGTAATAATCAAACAGAGCTCAGTTTCTGAAGAAAGGATGCAGGATGCAACAGCTGCGTCTGCTTTACTTGGCATGGATTCCAGGTCATCCTTGTCCTCATTGGATGTAAATTAGCTATTTGATTGCAAAGACCTGCTTTAAGATGTTTGTCAATTTACTTTGGGGTGGGGTGGGGGGTGGGG
>BJFM01001323.1:247232-261802 GCA_016586285.1 Arothron firmamentum
GGGGGGGGGGGGGGGAGGCAGGTGTGACATGAAATGCAAATAACCTTGATGGGGATGGAAGAGCTCAAATTTACAGCTGTACCCTCCACTTGAAGAAAATGATTATTGACAAGCGCGAACAGACACGTATTTAGCTTATAGCTAATTGAAAATGACAGCTCTGCTGGAAGCTAACCCCAGGGATGCTCGGGAGGAAAAATTAATGCCAGGGTTGACATGATGGAGCGCAGGGATAGAATGTGTCTCACATGTGTCTCACAGAGCACCCAGGGGAACTCCCTTCAGAGGGAGACTGCAGACGGATACAGGGAAAATTGACAAAATTGTTTTGCAGATTTCACATTATCAACATGTCTCTAATGTGTGTGGTGGTGTGTGTGGTTTCACACTTGGCAGGCTGGAGAAGCAGTCACGCAGGCTAGAGCAACACATTTTTACTCCTCTATTACAGTGACAAAAGAAGTGTGCGTGTGTGTGTGTGTGTGTGTGTGTGTGTGTATGTGTGTGTGTGTGTGTGAGAGAGAGAGAGAGAGAGGGAGAGAGAGAGAGAGAGGCAAACACAGATACAGAGCATCCTGAAATCTGTAAACAAGATTTTTTGGTTTGAGATGCAAAAGTGTAATTTTCCTCCCAAGAAGCATCTGGTAATCGAAGTCTTCCTCAAACAGATTTGTTGGATAAGAAAATGATTTAATCTAGCAAGTGTTGTTACTCCTGACAGTAGCAAACCTTTCCCCGGGTGCCTTTTTATAGAGCAGCTCTCTGAGGGGACCCGCTTCTCTTCCAGAGCCCTGACGACAAATATCCCCCAGGACCCATCTGACAACTTAATTTATATAATTCTTTCAATGCATCTGCATTAAAAAGATTGACTGGCCATGACCCCCCTCATGTGTCACTGCTGTGAATGACTTGAATTTGACGCCCACTGAGTCAAACACATGATTTTAAGGCACATTGATGCTGTCAAATTAAACTATGTGTGAACCACAAAACAAGGACACATATTTGGTAATTGAGGCGCATCCGTGCCCAGACTTTCTTTCCTGATATAACTTGCAATTTTATTGTCAGAAACTTTGTTGTAATGGTCTTAAATGCATAGCTGTGTTTCAGTGACGGTGAAGGTGTCGTCAGTGTTAGCAGCACGGCTGCAGGAAGGTGCTGCGCTAGCGAAGTGGAGCTGCCGGTAATTCATTATTTTATGAGCTGTTTGAGTGATGCTAACATAACAATGGCACTCTGTAAATATGCAGAACATCCTTTTCCACTTATTATTTTTTGCAACCATATTTTGGAAGAAAGGCGACCAAAAATAGCTAATTCATCGAGTAAACACATGCTGCGCTTCTCAGATGCTCTGCGGCTGACACGCTGTCACTGAACTCTGCCAGTATAAATCCACGCCTCAGCTCTGCGTCAGAATTCTGTGGCCAGTTTCCTCTTAAAGATCTGAACAGGTAAACTGGCATGTTGGAGCAGTTGCTGAAGTGGACTTTTATTGTCACCCAAACCTAAATCCGCTTGTGAGTTTTCACATACCTGCATTTCCTAGTTTGTCAGTCTGGAGCTGTGTGTCTCCACAATAAATGACTAATTCTAGAGTAAAGTCAACTCTTTGTTCTTTTGCTTTCATAAAAACAGCACAATCGGCTGAGAATGAAAACGCAGAAGTGGGTTTGATTTAGCTCTAGTGAGAGAGAAGGAGAGTGGTGGTGATGCCGGCAAATATCTGGGATGGAGGGTGTTTTCGGCAGGTTTTATGTGACAGTAAAGGCCCTTATCTTCCAAGGCCACGGCGAAGCGCTGCACTCTTTGATTTATTTTTATCTTTTCAGCGTCTAACAATCGCATGTTTTAGACAGATTAGTGGGACGAAGGTGTAAAAATGGGCTTTCTGGTCCCAAATAGCAGCCAGAAACGGGGTCTGAGGCAATATCTGCATGATGCTGATAGAGCGACTGAGAGATTAGCTAGAATTACTGACGCAAATTTGACATTCAGGATCAGTAAAGTCAAAAACACGATACCAGATTGAGAGAAAAAAAATAAGAGAGAAGAGACAATGAGGAGAACAAGGAGATTTCGGAGGTTTGCTTTTGTGTCTGCAAACTAGCCTTGATTTTTCATGTAGAGCTTGTGTGGGCATGCATTTTTGTAACAATTAATATAATTACTTTTCTACTTTGCATAGAAATCATGAGGGTCTTTTTGAGGTTAAGATCAGGGTCCTTTCCTTTTTTCTGATCAGTCGGCTGAGACAAACTTGTTTACACGTTGAGAGGATTGTGAATGCTCATCTCATATTTGCTATAATATCTAATTATGTGGATTTACCATTTTACAGCCTGGCCTTTAACCCTGATGATAGCGACTGCAGACCCAGCATGTTAATTAATGCAAAACTGCCTCTTAGGCTTGAAAAAGCATCTTCCAAAGCACACATGTGATAACCCTGCCGATTACATCGGTTTCAGTATCTTAAATCACAGTTTGAATCTGTATTTGTTTTGCCACTAAAATGATGACTTTTTTTACCCAGTTGTTTCACATTTAAAACATTAAAGTCCTTCCTCTTTGCTTTCTCCATTTTTCGAACTCTGAGGATGAACTGCACGTCTGCTGCAGCCCACAGGGTTTTTCTGGGAGGGAAGCAGCAAAGGCGTGCATTTAAAGAGGCAGAGGAGTGTTTTGGGTCACCTTTCTTACCGTACATTCGGGCTCATGATGACTTGCTACGTTCCACTCTCATGCTTCCTTTCTCCCAGGAGATGAAATGTGTATGGAGGTATCTGTCAACGTACCGCTAACAGCGCCGCTACGCCTGGCTCTACTGCTGCTGTACTTCCCTGTTCATTGTCTTGTGACAAACGCTGGATTTATTTTAGTCAAGTGAAAAGGGTGCAGCTTTATTATTTTCAATACCATCTTCACGTGCAACAGCGCGGCCGTGCTGATGATGTCTGAAAGGGCTCTGATTGATGGCTTCATGTCTCCAGTGATTTCTGCTGAAAATGTGTTGATATCGCTTGAGATAGATGTAATGTGAACTGGAATAATAACCGAAACAATAGCCACTCACTCGGCTAATGCATCAGTGATATGAATAAGCCTCATAAGGCACCTGGGAAAGACAGATGCTGTGATGCATTTCACACAACATGAAGGAAGAAAGCTTTTATGCAACACTGCTGCTGAGTGTCAAGCCCTAAATGTTTTCTTTTTAAATCTTTAGAAACTACATGAAAATGTTGGTTCGCGGTCGTTTCGGTCTGCGCTCTGATTTATTCACACAGTGACATTTTAATTTATGAGCCAAAGTTTTCTCTTCCCTCTCACCTTTCAAAATGATCAACACTTTAAATGTGATCAGATAAGCATCCTGATAACACCAGGACGACTGACAGGCTAACGAATGGCCTCATTTTCTACAAGTCAGGCAGATCAATAACCGTAATAGATGGCAGATATGTAAGATTTGGGATGATGAACAGTATGTAAATGAAACCATCGAGGCCAGGGGACATATTTATTGCCCTGTTTTAATTTTACCGCGTCTCGAACGTCTTTAGATGTCTTCCATTGTATTCTCATCTTTGATGGGTTGGGTCCAACTGTCATTAATTAGCATTTTCTTGTCGTGAAAATAAATGATCTCAGCGTGTAATCAGAGTTTTTAGTGAGTTTGACTTGTTTGCTTTGAGCTGTTTAGAAATTAAAATAACTATATGGAGTACAAATGGTCAAAATAGGTTACGGTAGTTTCTAATTCTTGCTGGTATGAAAACGAATGAAGTGTCAGCTGTGATTGACAGCAGATCTTTGATCGCGTGGGTGTGTTGGCAACATGTTGTTACCATGGCTCTACTGCATGATGTCGTCACCAGAGGGTAACGCTCGTAACTGGGATGTTCAAGCATTTGTACAGTGGGAGGAGTGCAGCTTTAGATTGCACATATTGTCTAACAGGCAGCACAAATTTGACTGCGCTGTTCTGTTCAAATAATGTTGGAAATCATTTTAACATGTGACTTTGAAAACTCTCAACAAGAGTTAGGCGATATTGTCTTTTGCTGAAATGTAAGTCGATTTTCTTTCAGTGTATTCAGATAGTTGTTGCATTTTAACACATTTTCAATATCTTATTTATTACAACTTGGTCAACAACCCCCAGAAACCCTCCCCTGTGTATTGATTTCTACAGTGCAGTATTTACTGTAATGAATGATTAATGACGCTAGTGGCCAGTGTAAACAGAAAAGAGGACAATCCTGCCTGAGACATGCAGCAGAATGGAGAGAATTCCAGATGTGGGAGACAGATGGGCCCTCGCAGCTCCGTTTCAGCAGCTGTTGTGATTTCTCTCTCACTTGTGACGGCCTTTCATAGTCATAGAGCTGATGCTGCTCCCTCTACCAATGCTGCTCTTAGGATATAAGGATTTTCTAAAGCACCTCCACAAACCTGCCATAAATTTGGTCTATACTATAGTTACCATAGCAACCTGTGCCCCGCTGTTTTGAGCTGCAGAAATCAGGTCATATAGTGGCAGTATTAAATGTGACCTTTCATTCAGCTGCCTTCCTCTCCAAACGTGGTCCTCGGTGTGTTTTCGCACATCTTAACCATCTTCATTCAGGCTGATAAATGTGCCAGTCAGACCTGCATGTTATTCAGGAGTTAACTGCTCTCCCTGTCGCACATGACATCAAGCACAATTTTAGATTGAAGCAGGAAACAATCAAAACAAACAAACAAACAAAAAAAAAAACCACGTTAAAATGAATCAGGTATGAAATACAGGTGCTGAAAGTTTGCCAGTAGGAAATGTGTGCGTCACCTGTGAGTCTGTGCATGAACGTGTCCTGTTTTGTTCTGCTGTTGTGGACGTGTGAGGTCCCTCTGTGCCTCATTTCTCCTCCAACTGGGGAACAATTGGCCGAGCAGCTTCTCGGACAGGCCTCTCACCGCTGACATTCTGTCGGGGTTCATTTCATTTGCTAAATGACATCAGATGTCAGGAAAAGAAAAGCAGAGAACTTTCAGAGAGTTGGCTGAACGGGGAAAAAATACTCTAGATGCTGTATTTTTCGGACAGATTCCGCAGCTGCAATTAGATTTGTAATCTAGTTTTTGAAGATGTAGCCAAAGTTAAACATTGATTATAAAAGACACGTTAAACATAATGGAGCATGAACACTTGAGAGGATATTGAAATATTGATTGCTACTCAAAGTGGAAGAGCGATCAGTTAAATGCCATTTCCATTTATTTCCGGTCTAAACAGTTCCATCAGATTTCTGCAGAACGTGTTCAGTTAAATGGAGACTGTGAACATGGCCTGAGCCGTCCAAGTTATGTTCCTGCCTCTCACGTGCATGAGATTCGCTCCAACACTACCTTTTGAAGAAAAAGTGACAATAAACAGAGAATGTATGGAGAATGCAATAAAAAAATGTATAACTAGGACACAACAAACGTATAGATAAAAGAAAATGTGCAGCATCCATCTATCGTGCTGTAATGAGAGTGCAGTTATTTTATGCACCAGGCAGTCTTTTTACATACTCGGTTCCTTTGACGGCTCATTTTATCCGTGCACGTGTTGGCGTGCTGTTGAGCTGTTTTGTGCGTGAATCCATGCTTTTGTTGTCTCTCTGACATCATAGTTTGTTCTGCTGGGCTGTGTTGCACGCAGACCTGCCGTATTTACAATATGCTGCATTCTCTTCCTCTTTAATGTGAATTCACTCCGAAACCTCAGTTAATTCATTAAATTTCACTGATCACAGAGCACAGCTGCAAATATTACCGGAGTTCTAGTGGAGCATCATCACTTGTTTTTATCCTTCAGCAGCATCAAGAGTTTCCTGCTCATCTTTTCCCCACCTTTATTCTAGAGGACACACTGTACAGAACTCACAGTTGGATCAAATTTCTGCTAATCTCTCAATTGTAGTTGGCTACTTGCAGGACAGACAACTAAAAACTATCAAAATAAACAAGTTATCAATCAAAGTTTATTTTTTTTAATGTTCTTTCTTTTGTCAAGAAGCATTTTTGTCATTAGTATCGGTAAAATAATAAAACTGCTGGAGTCTGATCCAAAGCTGTGGCGTCCGAGCCGTTAGATAAACATTCATCTCGGTCCCCACTGGTTACCTTCACTGTCAGAGTTCTTTTCCAAAAATAAGTCTAAAGATTCAAAGCCTCAGGGTTTTTTTATTGAAAAAAAGACCCCTCAGACACCGATTCAGCATTCCTGCACACGTTGGATCTCTCAGTGAAGATGATTTTAGAGTGCTGTCACTCTGCCTGCATGTTCTGAAGCCCTGCACTAAAATATGCCAGGAAGAGCTGGCTGAACTCTTTTTTCTCTGACTACAAAGGGGTTTGAGTTTGGGCTAAGGTGCATATACAACTCTCGGGTTAATTATTATATAGGCTGATCCACACATTTCTAGTGTTGTTTTATTCTTTTCTGCAAGTCTTAGCAATGTTGTCGACTGTCACAACTTAGATGCAGGTCTAGATGGACTGCCTTTTACATTTCACACATGTAAAATGGTTCACTCAGACTCCCACCCCAGATGTTGGTTTTGCATCTGTGTGGAATTAAACATTAAAACGCCCATAAGCTCCAGCTATGATCATGAATGTAAATTATCCTTCAATTCTTAAAGAGCCAAATCTTCAGCATTTTTAGGCTGCAGTTTTTGCACACTGCACATTTAATTCTGAGAAGTTGTTATATTTAAAATAGAAGATGTAGGAGAGGAGTGGGGGCCACGTGATCGGAGTCTCGAGTTGTCATTAATCATTTAGGGGGATTGCTGCTTCTTTCCTCACACTGGTGCCTGTTAATATGCTGCATTAACAGGCACCAGCTGTTTAGTAATCTTGGAATAGTGTCTCATAGCTGTCTTTTTCTGCATAGACAATAGCTGCATATCAACCTGCCTTACAGCCACCCGTCTCTCTCTCTCTTTGGTGTCTGGTTCTTCCATTTTTACATGACAGCATTGTCTTCAGCATTGTTGTGGTGTGGAAATAGCCTCCAGGCCTGCCACATTCTGGTTGGCTCTGCCGGTAATTTAAAATCTAGATTTTAATTGCTTTCTGTTCTCAGCTCGATTAAACCGTCATCTGTGTCGTGGAATTTTGAGGTTTATGTGACGCAGGTAAATGGCCGATGTCATTATGTGATAAGTGTCTTTTTAATTTGTTACAATATGAGTGCAAACTATTTATTCAGAATTTGTTTGAGTGTGTCTCAGCTGGCTTTATTCCTATTACATTATTCTTTGAAACAAATTGTGACATGCAGAACCTCTCTTCTGCTATTTTCTGTTTGCAGGAGCAAATTACATTCCTGGAATTGAGTCTATATAATATGAATGCATTGTAGCTTTAGTTACACCACTGAACTTTTAGTATCTTCACTACATCACATGACCTGTTGACCCCTCACTTGATAGGAGTCTTCAAACAGAATCTTGGGCCTCGTATCACTTATGACCTTAAGACGCATTAGCAGTGGAAATGGAGTTTTAATATTACATTGTTTTGTGTGAACTCTCTGTCAGTGTTGAACTTAAATCTTAACTCAACAGGTGTGTGTATAATAAGCTTATCTGGCGTATGTGGTGTGATAAAATAACAATAATAAAAGTCTTTAATAATGAATTTCCCAGGGGTTTCTCTCAGTCTGGGTAGATGATGGAGCTACTTTCTGTCAGAGGTCTCAGTGTTGAAATTGCCCTCAGAAATGTTCATGCACCAACATGTTGAGTGGGTGGGGCAGAATTTGACTGTATTTTGTTGAACATCAGCAATAATCAATGAAGAACATTGGTTTTCATAATTATTCTGTAATGGTCAAGTAATTATGTCTCAATAAATGGTGTCACCGAGGCTAATATATCTCATCTGACATTACCTGTCCGCTAGATGTCCCCAGATGTTTTTACAGGCGGATCTCAGTGCTCCATCTTTCCGGCAAGGACCTCATTACCATCTCTGCACCTGAACCTAATTACCCTCATTAGTCACTCATTCATATGTTGGGGGAGTCGGGCAGCGTGGCGGTCTCGTAGGGGATCTGCTGCCTCCCTCTGTCTGCATGGGAGTCTATCTCTGCACTCCCTTAATGCCTCAGTTGGTAACAACACAGTGATTTATGAGGATGATATGATCCAGGTGACAAAGATGAAATGGGAGTGGGCCCCGAGAAAGAGAACGCCACCAATAATACATCAGATAAAATGAATCAAAAGAAAAAGAATACAGATGAATTCCGAATAAAACGATCGTTAAAAAATGGAAAAGCTTTTTAAAAAAATCCCATTAGAACAGTCTCAAGTTGCAGTATTCAGCCTTTTGTTACAGTGTTTCATTAACTGCTACTGCAGCTTTTTTAGCTCCATAAATATGTGACAGAATTAATTGATGAAGGACTTACAGCTGTTTAGTTAAACTTAGCATAGAGAAGCTATTTAAAAATTTCAGACTCTTACGGTAGTTTATCTTGCTTGCTGGTAAAAAGAAAATTAGAAATACAGAAAAAAGAATAGACACACCCAATCTGCAGTTATGTCCTCTTCCATTTCTACAGCCGTGGAGCCATAAATGCATGTATGTCGACAGTAAATGTAATAAAATAGAGAAAGTGCGTACCTGCTGACCTCTTTAAATCTTGAGGACAAATTTATGATCCTTGTGAAACAGCTGTATACATTTTTTAATGTTTTCAATCCCTAATAGTCCTTTGGCTGGTCTGCACGCTCCCTTGGCAACCATCCTGTCCTCAGCTCACTGTAATTCCCTTGATAGCCTCTGCACTGAATTCCACATTCTAATGACTTCACACCCCATCATTTAGAAAACAATGTTGTGCAGTGTTTGGTAGCGATGCAAAATCAGTGATGCACCAGTCAGAGAAAAGAACACTCTCTACATATTTTTAGAATTTGATTTCACTATTTTATTACCCACATTTAAAAACGTCACATTTCCAGTGTGGCCAGAGCTGCTGCATTTTGATTTCTGATTTCTGTCCCATTTCTCGCGTTTTGCCCTCCTGGTGATCCCCAACAGCTGCAGCGGTGATAAACACTCCTGTGGTTTATTCCTCTCCCCCGTCCTGGAACGAATGTCATTTCTCCAGCGTCAGTGTGCTTCCCTTCACCGATCCTTGAACCAATGGAGGATTTTAATAATCTCATACAGCATAATGCAGCTCACCATAATATACGTTTATGAAATATGCCTGACTTTCACTACAATTGCACTTTTATTGGCACAATGACTTCTAAACAGCCTAATTTCCTCTCCACCTCATTTTCGCTCGCCCTGACTTCACCTTTCTGTTTACGGTTGCAGCTTACACCACTGTAGCTGGGCGTCGCACCGCCTGGGCGCACAAGCATTTTTTGCTTTTCTTTTTGCCTGGCACTGTCAGTTGGCACACATATAATTTTGTCACTGTTAAAAGGTTCCAGCTCAATTCAGGTGTGCACTTATCTGACGGTGAAGACTGTTATTGTCTGTGCCACTACTCCCTGAGGTAATTGTCTTTTGATTGAGGTCATCAGGGCAATTAAAACTATTGAAGAGTAAAAAGTGGCAAACGAGACTCAAGATAGTCTTCACAAGTAGAACACATGATGTGCGGAGTGTCTTTTAGACAAATCTGTTTGAGTCTGGGATTTTAAAATAAAACTCTATCTTTCTTCAGACTCGTGCACGTCTCTGTTCAGAAAGCAGATGAAAAAAAGCTTCATCGCAGAAAATAATCAGCTAATAAATCACTTTAACAGTGTTCGTTATTATGTGTTCTTTCTAATCAATGTCCGATTGTTACTGAATGGTTGTGGATGCGTCTGTATTCCATTTCAAATGTTGATTGCAGAGATCCTCTTCAGAAACCCTTAAGATGACTGAAGTGAAACTTGAGTCATGATGTCACTGTTTGACTTTCTCCTGCTGATCCAGGGAGACAAACCCAATAAATGCCACCAGGCTTAGAGGATTTTATATCTAAATGCTGCATCCAGATGAATTGTGCTTGCATAGAGGCCTGTAGAAAATATCCCTGTGTTCCAGTTATATGGCCTGCGGTACAGTCACTGTCCCGAGAGTTGTGTCATCATTCACCAAAACAGCTCTAGGAATTGTCTGTAAATGACATCATCACTCCGGTTTGCCTCTCTGCCCACATGCTAGTTATTGGTTTGCATGTCTTCAAAAGAGGACATTTTCAGAAAGAGACCCTTTGTATATTCTGCTTAATGCACGTCCACTGGATTGTGAATATTTTATGATCTTATTGGCAAGTTGTGAACAAATTAAACATAAATCATCTAAGATATTAAATCGACAAAGATGAGGATTAATCATAAAATACAAAACTGACCGGAACATGTCCCTATGCAAGGAGACAAAGATCTGTCAGAGCCTGGTTCCACATTTGATGCACGTCTTGCATGTGTGCCGTGTCCGTAGTGATAACGGTGCTGCCTTCACCTGAGTGATTCTGCCATAAGCTGCATTTTCACGTCTTTCAAATTACCAGCTTTTACAAACCTTCTCACTTGGAGACAGAAACACTATAATGCCAGCAGACAACAATACATGTGTCATGTCAAATGAAAAAAAAGCGTAAACACTAAAGTCAATGTCAAATTCATCAATCACTATAAGTCCAGCATTATCCCAATAATACCCAGCTCAGCTATTCGCATCTGTATGAGCTCTTAACAGTTCTCTTCTTCCTGTAGTTATACAATCTCCTTTTTTCCTGTCTGAACTTTAGAGGAAAACACTTTCATTGTATTTATAAAGTCAGTAATTCTAAGAATAGCATCAGGAACAGTTTATAAGCGTGACATTAGGTGATAAATGAGTCACTCCTGTTTCACTTCTTTATGCAAAATGAGGTATTAATTTGAAAATCTCTGTTATTGGGTGTAAAGATTTGAAAGGTGTTATGGTACTATATATAGTATAGTATATAAAATAAAGCATGGATGTATTTTAAGTAGGGATGTTTCAGTTCTGTCAGTATAATGTAATAAAAGTTCTTGATATGATGCTTGTAATGGAAATGGAGAACAGCATCAGCTATGTGAAAATTGCACCTCATTGATGTGACTTGACTCTTTAATTCGCAGATGTGTCGCTGACAGACAAAGGACGCAGCTTAGGGAGGGACTTCTGTTTAAAGATATATGTGAGCGGCGTGTTTAAATGTGCTGCTGACGGGACCCAATCTGAAACAAGGTGATAGTTGGCACTGCTCACAGATCTGCCAGCTGCTACACAAACACCTCTGATGGCTTTATGGACGCTGTTCACCCCACCCCCAGGCCACGCACCCTTTCTGAACAGACAGCTCTTCAAGATGAGTGACAAGTTAGTGGCAGATGTTAGCGAGACAAATCACTGCTTCAAAGGAACCTTTGCTGGAGCTCAGATTCTATTTTAGTTCACAAATATGGATTTTCTTAACCTTTTCTTACAAAACTAATATTTTAGTCTTGACATAGTATGATATAGCCTTTATGAAAATTAAATTTATTGTCAGTTTCGAGAAAGTTTCAGCACCCCCATTAGCCGTCTATGGACTGATGTCTATCAGACTTATGGGGTTTGAATAGAAATCATAACTGGAGTAAACAGCCCTGCCTTCTCTGGCTGAAGTCCAGTTCTCTGGACACAGCTCCCCCCTCATATCCCAGCAGCCTGTCTGAGATGCAGTGATCCAGGCAGTAAAGATGAATACAATATACTGACTTTTGTTTCACCGCCATCCTTTGTCCAATTTCACACCTGCGCCCACTGGGACCTTCCGAAATCTCCTGGATTTCTTCTCCTCCAGCGTCTGGCCGGTTTGGTCCGTCTGGGTGAACACTCAAAATGTGCTTTGGGAATGTCCAAATGGACTGCTCCTCAGTCCAAACCACTAAGCTCTGTCAATGTGAACACTGAAGCATAGGTGCGCTCCAGAGAGGGAAAAGTAAAGCAGTTTCTTTCTTTCTTTAAAAAAAAATGTGAAATTCCACTCAGTTTTTTCAAATATTTTTGTACATGTCCTATATGTGTGTCCAGCTGTTAACATTTTTTCATCCAAATATGGCTTTATGGTGCCAATAGTAATTCTGATCCAGAAAAAAAAATCTACTTCTGCTTCAAGGTAAAATGATTATGATTGTTGATTATTTTTTCCATCCATTCATCTTAATCTCATGCACATTAAAGGAGCAGTCATGCATTTAAGTCTTACGCAGTCTGTATTTCTTTTCACTCTGTCTGCAGACCGGGTTTATTGGAGGGTTAGTTGAACCCAAAGAGAAAATCCAGGACAGTTCTTGTTTGAATTTGCTTTGATTCAAATGTGGAAAATATGAGAGACCCTGGAGATGTACAGTACTCCTGCATTATTTATTTGAGGCAGGTACAAAGGCTGTATTGAATATAATGTTTTTTTCCACTGTTAGTGGTAGACAATATTGATATGTTATTGTAGATATACAATAGTCAATGAATAAATCAGTAACAGTTATAATATTCTCTTCAAACAACTTAAATAGATGAAGGCAAACCTACGACTTCTACTTAAGGAAACACGTTTTTCCTGATTACAATTTTCAGACAGAGGCTTTGTCATATAATAACTCAGCACTACAGCAGCAAGTGATTAATAAGATGTATGCAGCAGTATGTATTACTGGGTTTGGGGAGCCTTCAGCAGCTACATGATGTCTGCATCTGCTTCATATGTAGCACATTTGTGAAAACACAGCCATTGTCGCCTGGACGAGGCATCATGGTGAGTGCTGTCTGGGCACTTCAGTGCACCCTGTGCTGTACCTCATTAATAACCATCTGGAGGAACTCTGATTGCCTTGTCAGGAGTGCAGCAGAATCATCCTCCACAGCCCAGAGTAACCCGTCACTGTAGCACTGGAAAAAGTAGGGCATGGAAAAAGGCGTGACTTTTCTTTCATGGTGCTCCTCTAAAGTATACAGGCTGTTGTGAAAAAAGGGGATCGTGTATTTTCCATGAAACTTTTTTTTTAAATCTTAGATATCTGAACTGAAAGATTCTGTTGAGGCTGAATGAAGGTTGAGGCTAAAGTGCAATGTGAGTGTCTACAAGATGCATGTAGGCCCAATGAAAAGCAGGTTCTAGTGAAGTGAAGCAGGCCAAGTGTCATTTCTTTCAAAGAGTCTGTAGACAGACTGTCTGGACAGTCAACCTTCAGCTTTCCACAAGTGAGCAAAGCGAGTGTTGTGTCCTTATATCATGCCTCTGTACTGATACTAAAAAGAAGATATATGATGTTATAAACAGTTCCTTTAGATTTGGTGTGATTTAGAGTCTGATCATGCTTCTGTCCTTTTCCTCCCCTAAATGAAACACAAGGGTTTGGCAATAGCAGCAGAACACTCAAGAGCTGCAGGTGGACCTTCACGATTCTTAAATTGACTCTTGGTATCAATAAAGGGTGGTACCATATCGATCTGAGCAGCAGAGTGCCAGGGTGATTTTCTGTTGCATGCAGTTACTCTAATTTTCTCCTCAACCCTCACAACTGTCTTAGACTGTCCCTTACTACACCTCCTGCTGCGTTCATCTGATTATGATATCTGAAATAAAAATTAGCCAGCCAGTTTGTGAGATAAACGTGTAAGAGAGGCTGAGTGTACGTGTAAAGGATTTAACAGAGACTAAAATATATGTGATGAATAATGACAAAGGCTGCAGAGATGAATACATGTGATGGAGAATAGCAAACTCGGCAGCTGTGAGAGGCTTTATCCTGTAGGCTGACATAGCTGGCATATTTTCAATTAGTATAGTTTATATACAGACCTGCATCTGTAACTACAGCAAGAATCATTGTAACAAGTCTTCTTTGTGCCCATGGTTTTGTCCTGAAATCAGCCATTGTGTCCGGTTCTCTCTCCATTGTTGGAATGTTTGCTGGCACCGTTCGTGTTGTCACTGAACTGGATTAAGGCAGATAAATAATGTGCCTGCACGAACCTCAGCTGTGTTACTGCCTGATTGTGTCCGGCTTTGTTTTAAAGTGAATGGCTGTTTGACGGCAGTTTCTGGTGAATGTGCAGATAAGCAGAAACGCAATGATGAAGTAACTCCGTGAAATCAATGCAGGCACAGGTTAAACTGTGCTTTTGCCTCACGAAGTGCTGAGTGAAAGAAAACCACAGGAAACCAACAGGAGTTTACGTGACAATGTGCCATCAATTATTGAGAAATCAGAAATGTAGGTATGGTACTTTGCGTTAACAGGACTTCTGGTTCCATGCACTAAAAAAAACCAAGTAAAAAATGTTTTTCTCTCATAGGAACGGCTTTAATGAAGAAGCCTATCCGCTAACATTATTGCACAAGGGATCCTTCCCAACAACATGGGGTCACCATGGAAACCATTTCTCCTTTTGACTGTCATCAGTGGCCTTTCAGGTAAGAAATTTAAAAGTTGTTTTTTTTGTAAATTGTTTAATGTCAATATCCAGTTTTTATCACTTCCTGTTGGTATTTT
>BJFM01001323.1:261823-290509 GCA_016586285.1 Arothron firmamentum
CCCCCCCCCCCACACCACCACCACACACACAAACACACACACACAGACATACACACACGTATACATAGCATCATCTGTATTTATAGACATTGGAAGGTTTCCCATTCCCATGGGAATCTGTACCTCACCACAGAGCATCACATGTGATTGCTGAGTGCGATTGCCTGTAATCTCTTTGTTTTCTTCCTGTCTGTGATAAACACAATCGTTCTATAACTGTTATTCATTGTATTTATCACGTTGTTGTGTAGATTATGTTGTGGGTTTGAAACTGTGGGGTGATCCCAAGGATCACTGACCCCACCTGCCATTATGTGAGTTACTGTGACCCATTAATAAGTCATTACTCCTCCTGCCACCCTGTGATTCATGGAGGCCTCATGAATGTGATTCATCTCACCTGAGAAAGAATGTCAGGATAGTATTTTGGGGTGGCTGAAAGTTCCTGAGCCAGCAGCTGTCAGGGGGTGGTTGCTCCAGTTTTTCAAATTAATTTATTCCTCTTTCAAACTATCTGTTCTCCAAAATGTGAACATTTGTATTAAAACAAGTGTGTCCTTTAGCATTCTGGAGCAGAAGTCTCAACCTGAGTCTCTGGACTCGTCTCTGCTCCCTGCACCTCTGCACTTCACACATCTGAATCTGGTTTTTGGAGACTTTCAGTTGGACAAAGGTCACACTTCCATTTACGTTTGGATAGGTAATTGGAACTGGAAAAACATTATTTTGTACAAATAAGGCTCACCTATCATTAATAAAGCAACCACTGTCTTTTATTTTTAAATACTAAACAACATTCATTTACAGATGAATTACCAGGAAGCATCTTGTAGTACAGTCCAGTCTGATTTTGAATGCAGAAATGAGCAGTGGATCCATACTGGCTCTTATCAATTAGCCTCCAACAGCCTCACTGCTGCACTTATGCTGCTTAAAAGATGTTTCACATTTCTTTCTCGAAGGTAATTACATTTTAATTACTTTTTTTTTTTTTTTTTTTTAATGTCCTTGTTAGTGCTTTTTCGTGACAAGAACAGGCGTAATGTTTGTACCAGGCTCGTGCTGATTGTCTGAACTCTACATTGTTTATCGACACAACTTCCACCTTTTCTTTATTTTTCCATTCCTGCATAGTCTAAATGAAAACAGCCTCAGCCATGGAAAGTACCTCCATGTTCATGACTTTCTGATGGATTATTGATGCTTCTTTCTGAATATTGGGCACCTTAAGTATTACTACATCCCCGATCTCGCTTCCTCTCACTGAAGCTTGGTGCAGTGTGATTAAAATTCTCTCATGTTTTAGAGTGGCTCAAAAGCCATGACGTCTGGGTTCATGTTTTTTTACTCCATCTGGTCCACCTCTCGCTGGAATACATCTATTGCTTGGAGTGGAATGGTAATTCCTCGCCAAAGTCTGTGGTATCTCAATATTAAAAGCGGGCTGCTGTGAATGCAGATGTATAATGCTGTTGAAGTGATGCATGCAGTAATTTTCACCAAGGGCAAAAGAGTCATGCACAACAAATATGGTTGTGTGTAGGGTGGGTAAATGTGGCACTTACGTGCACAGAACTGAACTGTGAGAAGAACAGAAATTCCAGTGTCATATTTTGGAGTGACGCAGTCCTAACTCAAAACTTTTTGTCCTAATAACACACTGTAGCCCTTCATTATCGTTATCATCCATGTTGTTCACTGAAGCATTTACAAGCATTGGCATATATTTCTGTTCCCCCTCATCGGAAACTAAAAGACTTTTTCCATCGGGCAAGATTCAATTTTGTAAAATCTTTCTTGGATTCACAGCTTTAGTCAGTAAAAAAAAGAGTTGATTAGCAGGTGTGAACAACATAATCAGCACCCAAGGATTTTAGATTTGACGTTCCACACAAGTACGTCTAATCAGCCCGTGTGATGATGCCAAAGTGTGTGCAGTAGTCATCTGCTTCACTAGTTAAGAGTTTTGCTTGTGTTTTGTGTCATATTTTGTGACAATTTTGTTATCCTAACAAGTGCATGACATTTGAAGAAGAATACTCCTTATTATGCAGCCCGAGGCTTCACACAGACTCCACCTGTCGTACAGGAGCAGGACAGTGCTGCATGAATATGCAGCTCGACTGTAGGTTCTTTAATTTGGCAAGGTTAAAGGCACTATTTCAATATTCCGATTATACCAAGGATCATAAGAGAGATTGGGTTTTAGTGAGCCGTGTGCTGTGATGGGAGGTGAGGTGAGTTTGCATATGATGTATGGATTGTTCTATCTGTAATGATATTCTGCTGAATAAATGGTCTCAAGCATAATCAGTTTCAGTCAACATACATCTGTGAAGGTCTTCATTAATCTTACAGGCTATGGTTAATCATGTCAATCTCCTCGAGCCCCCACCAGGGTGTCACCTACATGCCACACGTTATTCTAATTAATTTATCAGATACAGTCCAGAGGCTGCAGATGAGTCCAAAAACTCATGCTGCAGGCTTGTGTGAGATGAGGCAGACAAATTCAGGCCTGCAGCTTTTTTTTTTCTCCACTACTCACACAGCGTAAGAGATACCAGAAAGGACACACTTTATCTGCTGGAGCTGCAGAAGTAATATGTTTGCCTAGTACATCAGAAAGTTGGGGGAAAAAAAGGGATCATCCGATTATTTTGATTTGATTAGTCTGAAGGATTTTACCACCTTGGCTTTTGTTCTTCAACAGGAAAACTGTATATTTTGTCATGCAGTCTCCCTAAAGTTAGGCACGAATAAAAATTACTTCCTAATTTGCAAAAAAAAATAATAAAAAATTGCATCTATTATAAGTAAATGAAGGCATTTTCATGCGGGCCCACTGGATATTTGTTGACACTCCCTTCCATCTGTGGACTGAAAACTGGCCAGCAACTCAACTCAAACCAGTTTAACATCGCCAATGCTGCGCCAGCCACATGACCTAGTCTAGATGAGGTTTTCACTCCCTCTCCGGGTCTCCCCTCTGTTCATGGAAAACATGTCACCTTCCCTTAGCCTCACCCTTACCTTTGCTCCTGGTCTTTAAAGGCCCTTTTGTCAAGCTCATAAGTCTCCTCAGATCACAGTACGTGATAAATGTGATGTTCGTGTATGCTGAATTCAGGATATTTATGTTAAACGTATGCATAGGGACAAGACATGCCAACAGGAACATTTGGCTTTGTGTTCTTTGTTCAGGAACAAAGGTGCTGTCGTGTCCCAAGGTGAGGTTACCATCAAGGTGATGTAAGGACCTGAAACAATCACCGATGGCATTTCTTTTGCACGGTGCAGCCCTCTCCACAACACTAGTTTTTATTTTACACTTCTGAAAGACGAGGATCAGCAGGATCTGCAGGGGTCAGTTCTTTTATCAGATCAAGTTGACAGTAAACAAGTGCCACTTCCTGAATGCTTCAGTAGTCAAAGGATAAAAGATCGCAGGCCTTATTTAAACTGTCTGTAATGCACAGACAAGTACATTTAGGGACCGTCCAGACCCATTTTGCTATAGGAGTGACCTATAATTTGCTTGCAGTGGTACAGTAAAGACTGCTTGTTGGTTTTTGTTAAGTATGTTTGTCGTGTGTAAATCTAATCATCCACGTCCCGCTCTCTCTTGGTTGCTGTTTATCTAGCACCACTCAGCCAGTCGAATGGCTGGCTTGTGGTCTGGTGCTCATTTTTTTAAGGAAGAACTGCTTCTTGTCCCTTCATATTATTCGGACAAGTTTGTGGTGAATATGTCATCCTTCAATCAGCTTAAACTGAGGTGATTTTTATTTGTCTGATACTTCTAAAAATGCCTTTTAGACTTTGAATTAAACTGTTAGAATCTAATAAATTTGGTTTTATGTCTTATAATTGCATTATAGCCTATCATAATCATTGCTATCAGTAATCTAACACATTTAAGTGAACGTGCTTTATATTCATAAAGGGATATTTTTATATCAAGTATCTTTTATTAAGATAATACATGACATTGGCATACGTACACCTCCCTTGAAGACAAATTGAATCAGTGCTGTTCTATAATATAACAGTGACATTAGATCTTTAATGGTCTTGTTATTTTTTGCATTTCCTGCGAATGTGACGTTGTTTTATTGACAAAGCTAATTAGCAGCTGATATTTTCAGCTCCATGCACATCAGAATAAGAATGTCTGAAGTATTTCTGTCATTGCTGATTAGTGACAAATTGTTATGGTGAACGTGTGTCATTTTCCAAAACCATAAACCATTTTTCCTCCCACTAATCCTCAATAATCCTTAAACAAAGCAATGATAATCATGTGACACAAAGTATTTGCATGAAAAAATATTCTTGGTCTTAAACAAGCTGACAAGCTGAAACAAAAAGGAAAAATAGAAGAATTAAAAGATTAATTCAACAAACCCAATAATTTTTGTTAGTACTTTTAAGAACAAGGATTTCTGACAATTTTTGTTGTTTTCCTTTTTAGCAACTAATGTAGAAAATGAGTTTGCATGTTAATGTGTATCAGCTGATCTTGTTGTGAAAAGTCTCCCAGGGTGTGAGATTAGTTCTTTCACTTTTGCTCAGTTAATTTACACCAGTTTCTCACGTCCCAAACTCTGCTGTTGCCGTAAAAAATTGAATTTGACATTGTGGCATTGTTTTATGGCAAGCTGGTAAACTTCGAGCATAGATTTTGGTGAAGCAGCGTCGACAGTTCCCACCTGAGAGGTAAACATGATCTGACGGAGAGAGAAATGCGTTCTGCTTCCATCGCTGTAAGTGTTGCTGCTAGTGTGCACACCTTTATTCTTAGCTTCTTTGTATTTTTTATGTCTATATACAATTTTAGGCCAATAAAGAGACAGTTTTGCTAACTGGCGTTGGTTTCTCTCCTCTGGAGGTGGAGGTGATTGGTCAGACCAACATGGGAGCTCATCCCTTCATCTCCTCTGTCAGACAATCTCGCCGAAAACCATGACACCCACGTGAAATTGCTCCACACTGTGTGTCAATATTTTCCCAGAGTTTGCAGGAGCGGTTGCGGCGCGGCCTGTGTCATACGCGGCAGTGTTACGGATGAAAGCGGACAGCTCGTCAGCGCTGAACTCGCACGGCAGACCTCGACAGCACCCCCGTGGTGGGCTGGGCACCCACGAGTGGCCGGTGTTCTCCAGTCACCCTCTATCGTCCGTGAGTCTGCTGGGCTCTCAGGAGGACTACATGAGTGAAGGTAAAAAAACCCTGCTGACGTTCATGGTTGCAGCTGCACAGACGTGATGAATAATGCTTCATTTCCATGCAGTCATCTCTTCACTCTCTGAAGAGACAGTCTGTTTAGAAAGCCAAAGTACAAGTAACCTGAGCAGCCTGATGTGTATACCTGAATATGAAATGCAGGCAGCCTCTTTTGGCTAAAGAGCTTTCTGTTTGATCAGTCTCGTACTTCTGTGTGTAAACAGGAGGAGCCACCTAAGCTCACATAACATTGTTCTCACCTTCAGAAACAAGTCCAAACTAAGTAAAGGGCTGCATGTTCAAGAGATGAAGTACGGCTGTTCAAACCAGCTGTCATCTCTGGTCACACTTGAGTTTGAAGGATTCCTCCCTGTTTACATTTGGTCTGGAAATGAATCGCACCCATCAATCATCCGCGTGCAGCCTGTGCCGTGACCGGGGCTGCGCCTTTTGTAAAATTGAAGTGGGATCATGGCAATATCCATCTCTGGGTGACTGTCACAAGACGTTTCAGATGTGATGGATAATTTTGTCAGGAAGATCATTTAATGTTCAAACGCGTCAAGCAATCACATTGTCATAAATCCAGCACCAATGCTGTCTATACCCAAAATGAACGATTCTGGTGGATATCATGAGACCCCTGTGTTTAACATGTTATTACTCACATCATCGCTTCATCAATTAATATGGTAATGGAAAATCCAAGGTGTGTGTGTGTGTGTGTGCGTGTGCGTGTGCGTGTGCGTGTGCGTGTGTGTGTGTGTGTGTGTGTGTGTGTGACAATGTGCAGAAAATCATTTTTTTCTTAAACTTTTCCCTCCCGGTGTCTACCGTCATCTCTTTGTAAGTGTCGTTTTTATCTGTTTGAGTGTTGACAGCATTATCACAATCATAAAAAGCCTTCTGAAGGTCTCTATTACCGGGGGCAGACTGAAGCCACTGTGCTGTCACTGGTGACAAGAGCTTGCAACCATTACACTGGATGGATGCTCAGTGGCTGAAGTAGATACCACAATGAAAGGCACCTTTTGTAGCTTAAAGAGCGTTTTACTTTTGTAGCTTCGATCTGCCAGACAACCGTGACTTTGAAGTATTTAAACAGTCTAAAGATTTAAAAAGATTTGTTTTAAAGTGTGTCAGTGCGTGTGTATATATACTCACATCATTTTTTTTTCTTAATGCAGGATCCATGACAATTTCTGCAGAAATCGAAGGGTTTTGATGGTGTTTGTGTCTATGTGTAATTTTGCAACCTAATGCCACTTTTGAGCACTGCCCCAAACCGGTTTGCCTTACATTCACAGTGTTGCATCTTAATATTGATTCATTTTTTCCACACTGATTAAGGTTTTAAATCAAAGCCTTTTATTTCCCTGGAGACCAGTAAACTGATACAGAAAGTGGTGTTGATAATAAACATGCCCTGAGAAAACACCCTGGCTCTTCATAATGCCACAGTCACTTCAATCATGCTTTATTTATGTATTCACTAACATAACTCTGCAGATTTTAACAGCAAAAAAAACCAACAAAAAATCAAACACCGTCTGTCTGAACGTGCTGCTGGATTTCTTTATAAAACAGCTCAGACAGCTGTTAGATGTCTTTAGTTTGATGATTCAAGGTTTGATCAAAATACCTAAAGGAACAGAATGAAAATGCAACAGTGGCTTCACACAAGATGCTTCAAACTTAAAAAAAATATTTCATTTTAGAATCTTGCAGAACACCGAACGCTGTGTCTGAAACGCTCAGGTATAATCATGGGGATCTTTCTGTCCCGTTGACTTTTAATAGTGGGAAGACTGCAGACACCTTTCGAGCCTTCAGCCGCTGATAATATTTAATTTGAGTCCTTCTCAGGCCACTTAATGGTGGATTGCACAGTATGGCTGAATTGGTATAAATGTGGAATTTCAGTACTTTTGGGACACCAGCAGGGTACCATGACATGAGTCTGGGATGTAGCTCACTAACTGAATAATAGAATTTTCAGCTTGAATTATAATCACAGCAGGAAGCAGCGTATGTAATCAAACAGCCAAGGTTCGCAGCTAGAATTTTAATGCAGAGCTCTGTGCAGACTTAAGTCTTGTTGTTGCAAGAAGCTGCAAAATGAAATGTTTTTGGCTTCGACATTAACAGAGATAATCTGCCTACATGGAGATTAAAAAAATCTCTGCACATTCCTAAGAGAATGACAAGGATAATCTGTGGGAAAAACTGAGTTGTGCTCAAATTGCAAATATTAAAACTAGGATCACCTTTATCTTTGATGTGTTATGCTTGTCATAGAAAATGAAGAGTTTGGACCTTTTTTCATCCACGAGCCTGACGACATTATTTTTCCTTTGGATTCCAATGAAAAGAAGGTAGTCATGCACTGTGAAGCACGCGGGAATCCACCACCAACGTACAGGTGTGACTTCCTCCTCTGCCTCCTCTATTGTTCTTTTACTCGTCATCATCACGAACTTGCTGTCCTGATGTGTTTCAGTTGGTATCTGAATCGGACTGAAATCGATGCAGAGGCAGATTATCGATACAGCGTCTTCGATGGAAGCCTAATTATTAACAATGCAAGCGTGATCAGCAATTATGGGATGTACCAGTGTAAAGCGGAGAACAGCTTCGGGACCATCCTCAGTCGAGAAGGACTTTTACAATTTGCATGTGAGTAGAGACAAATTCAAGCAAATAATTAAATTTAAACTCCTTTTTCCTTTTTTTGTTTTAAAAAAAGAAAAATAGCTGATTAAGTCAGATTCATGACTGTTTCACATCCTGATACATCAGTGTCACCCTCTCTTAGTGATTTTGTCCACCTGCTTTAATTTCAAACTAAAGCCGGTTGTTCTGGAGGTCTAAACAGACGACACACATCGAGTTTCCATTTGTTTTAGTCTCCTAGCACTGCTAACAAGGTGTGTGTCCTGAAATGTCACGTCTCACTTTTAACAAGAGCAGGAAAGACATTTCATCCTCCAGTAATTGTCTGGAATAAGTCCAAAGCATCATCTGGTAACACAGAAAAAGCGGCAGCCCAATGCTCAGAGGAAAATGCCTTGTTGATTTCCTCCACTGTATCCTTAGGAGCAGTGACCATTAGCCTTGTTGGCAGGTCTACTGGGGCATTACTGGTCTTACTGAGCTAGACAGTACATTATAGCACATGTTCCAGTGTGTAAGGGGATTATAGTTTTTGCAGGAATTACATGAGAAACAAAAGGTCAGTTTGGCATGAAACTAGCTAATATACCTGAGAATGAACAGGACCACCTGTAACAGGCACACATGAACTGCATTTTTTTTTAACATTTAAGCATTTGCCTCAGTAACAATACTCACCCTGTTAGAAGATGCATTTAATACTGTGATTTATAAACGGTAATAGTTACCTGTGGAATTATCTTGACATTTTCTACCTTAGTAAGTTATTGTTTGGTAAAGGCCACCATATTTCTTGCACTGTGCTGCACAGTATAAGCCGGTGATCTGTGTAATCCTGAGTCGTCTCTGTTGCTAATTCCATTTGCTTGCACCTAAAAGTTACAGTTTTAAAACTGAATTTAGTGATTTATTTTGTATATATTTAGAAAGATCATCATATCTTACGGTCTGAGCGATTTCCAGTCAATTTTCCTTTAACTGTGACCTTTCAATAAACAGAAACAGGAAACTGTGCCCTGTGGCACACACATTTGGATGCAGAACCTATTCCATCTCTTTCAGGATAACAAATGCTGGGTATTTATCACTCAGTGTGGAGCTTAACTTGTCCTTCTCTTCTAGTGCTGGCGCATTTTCATACAGTGACTCAGCTGGGGACCGCTTTAACAAGATCTGACATGCATGACCGATTCTTTCTCATACGGGCTGTTTTTAAAGAAGGAACTGCTGTTGTTAATACGTTTTATAGGTATTTTTTAATAGGTTCTTGAGCTTTATAATAATGTTGCATTGGAAAAACTCCCAGTTTTTACTCCCAGTCACTCACCAAGTAATGCTAAGCTAAGCAAGCTACTTCTAGTCAGCAGGGTTTTCACAGTCTCATGAGTGAGGGTCTGCTGAAGCATCACAGGCATCCCAGTGTATCATTTGTAGCCCAGTCCAAGGTTGTTTCTCTGGCTAACTGAGCACAACTCTGTTTCATGCTGTTACCTGCCTGACAAGAGGAGGAGGAGGAGGAGGAGGAGGAGGAGGAGGAGGAGGAGGAGGAGGAGGGAGCAGGTTCAGCTGTGGCCATTTGTTTGCTGTCGGCCTAACTCTGTTTTTAGTGCGAATCTCTTTCCCCTTGTTTTTGAAAATCTGCTGAACTCACACTTGGCCTGGTTTCAGCGGTGATGTTTGAAGGCGGCAGGTAAAATGAAGGCCTCTGATCTTCCTGCCTGGAGAGTTGTTGGCACCCTCTGCAGACACGGTGCAGCTGAGGCTCAGGTATCGAAGCTCTCTCAGCAGTTCAGCAGTGATCAAATTAACAGGACACTTTGACTCGAGCACTTTGGGACCAGCAGAATGCATTATGCTCCTTTAAAATGCTCCACGAATCTGAAATGATGAGCTATTAATGCCCATTAATTGAGCTGGTATTGACCGTAAAGTAACTGATTTGCATTTAGTTCCTGTTCCTGTGTTAGCTTAGTTTCCTCTTGGCACTTCTGAATTTTCAACATTTATATGTCTAATTCTGAAAGAGGCTTTAATGACTGTGCAGTTTTTTTTTATTATTATTAAATTGTCATTAGTATGAATTCACTGACATAAATGTAAAGAGAAGATTTGCTTTGTGTGCTTCATGTTTGCTGAAGCTGCAAGAATGTAAAATTGGCCGTCAAGAAATTCTGAAAATTCACAAGGATGAATACAGAGAGGGTTGAAATGGTATCTGGAATTTGAAGAATATTAAAGTGTAGATCACTGAACTCAAGATATCTAAATCTCTTTTATATATATGGAAAAGCTCACTCGGGTTTTTACTGTTAGAGTAATGGCTGAATAAATTAAGAGAAAATAAATATACAAAGCAAGTAAAGTCACATCTGTACTGTCAAGCAACCATCACTCACGTTTCAGGAGTGAGGAAATAAATTTAGCTCACTGACTGTTTGGCTCATAAATACAAGTTACAGAAGAGAATTGATCCGTAGTAACCTTTGATTGTAGCTGTGCAAAGAGAAGCAGCGGCTGGTTGACAGCTGCTGCTGACAGGTGACATTCACAGGCTGTATCGAATCTGTTAACATAAATACCTCAAAAATCACACGTACAAAGTAGGCTAAAATCGTGGGATTGGATTTGAGGTGTTCCAGATAATAGACAAATCGTCACGCTGTGATGTGATTGTCCATGTGAAAACACACATCTGGCAGAACTTACTGGCCCCTTTGAATTAAGCTTTAATCATAAATCATATATTTTGTGATTCAGAGATATATGTTGCTGTTTTGTTGAAAAAGATTGTTTTAAATTCTGTTTGCAGACCTGAATGAGTTCAGCAGGAAGGCCAGAGGAGATGTCTCAGTCCGTGAGGGCCAGGGCGTGGTCCTCATGTGTACCCCACCTCCTCACTCACCAGGTAATGCTAAGCTAAGTGGAACTGCGAATGACTGTTACTAATTTTATACCAGCCTTTGGTATAAACGGTATAACTGGTACTAATGAGAACACAACTCTTCCTGTGTGAGTCACACATGCAGGAAGATGTTTGCCAAGTGCTCTTCAGCACTCACTTTGCTTTTTGGATGCCATTTTCAAGTGATATGAACCAGATTGTCTTGAATAGAATATAAGAAGAGATTAAAAGATTTATCAGCCAAAAAATCTGCTTTGCCCAAAGCATCAGCAGTTTCCTGTACTAGTAACCAGTCAAATCTCTCGTTATCATTATTATTATTATCTCTGATATCAAATTAGATTCAAACACTAGAAATGACTGAATTAATTAACTGTGATCCAGTCTTTGCTGTAGACTGGCTGTTTTAATCAATAATATTGACCTGAATCCTGACGTTACTATAAAGCCTTCATGTTATACTGCTTGATTTTATTTGTAGTCAAGTCAGCTGTAAAAAAAAATTGGAAGGCAATTTTACACCAGATGTCATTATCCTTAGTTAGCGCATACATAAAAACCCACATATGAGTTATTTTTAAGTGCTGTGTACTGCAGCATTGATATCAAAGCTTTTTCTCAGCTGATGCAAGTATAGAAATTAGCTCATGTATTTATGACTGTTTACAACTGAGTATTCACCGCTGAGGCAGCCTGGGCTCATGTTTAAATCTTAGAACATTAAACTCAAGGGCAAGTGTGTGGGTTTTTTTTTTTTTAACACATCCAACATGAAATACTTTTAAGAATGGTGCTGAGATGAAGGTATTCAGTGGGATGAATGTGTGGCGAATTTAAAATTCAGAGTGCTAAACAATGTTTGAGAGTGATTTAAAGCCAATGTTTCTACCGTATGCCCTTGAGCACATGTGATCAGTCTGTATTTGGCTTTGATTAACAGTCAGTCCTTTAGCTGCACAGGTCACGATTATTCCTTCATGTCACGCTGCGCTGAGTGGTCCTCTCCTAGGTCTCGTAGATTCAATTCTCTGTCCCAAAATGTATATGGATAGTTTTTTATGTAGAATCAGTTGTGAAGTACTTATTACCTTTTTAATAATATTGTCATTTACTGATAATAACAGCTGCGAATAACAGGATGATGAGCGAAGGGGGGCTCTCGATTTTGCGGCACAAATGCCAAAGTCATTACGTCTCAAACGTATGAGAGCTTCAAAGGTGTTGAGTGCTGATTAAGAGCGTTGACATTAAAAATGGTCTGCTGGCTACAAATTCGTTCAAACTTTCCCCAGAGTTGTTAGGCATGATCTGAAAGTCTAAACAGCGCTCACTAGGTCTAAATCATGACGAGGAGAACAGATTTCTGATTAAACAGTTTTGGCTGAGCAAGTCTGCAAGACGAATGGTGCCACACTTTCCTGGCCTGTCCACTCTCCCCTTGTGTCTCCAGAGATCATCTACAGCTGGGTGTTTAATGAGTTCCCCTCATTTGTTGCCGAGGACAGTCGCCGCTTCATCTCCCAGCACACGGGAAACCTGTATATTTCCAAGGTGCAGCCGTCCGACGTGGGAAGTTACATCTGTCTGGTGAAGAATACTGTGACTAACGCGCGTGTTCTGAGCCCACCGACACCACTCACACTAAAAACTGATGGTGAGGCCCGCATGCATCTGCAGTATCTCATGTTAAGATAAGCAGTTAACTAAAAAAAATTAAAAAAAGATTCTGAAATATAGGCAGATTGTGGATTGTATGGAATAAATCACACTTGCAACGTGTTTGCATGAAAAAATAGAATAATCTATGCTAGGTTGACTGATTGAATCATATTATTATGTATTCAAAGAAATCTTGTCACCTATAGGCAAATTAATTTGGAAAATATTGTTGTTTGCCAAACTCCTGTTGGAGGATTTTGCTGTACACACACACTAAATAGATGGTGAGTAATGATTTGCTGGTAAGTATGAGGAGCCACCATCTCTCACAATGTGTTTTGCTGAAACTGGCCATCAGGGAAATCATTTCCAGCATAAAATTAACCGAATCAATGGTCCTTGCTGTGGATGAGATTTTACATCTTCATACTGGCCTCTGCGGAGCCATGCTGTGGAGCTGTTTGTTGAATACAGGAGCGCTTTTCACCTGGAGGCAATTTTTACGTTTGGCTAAGCGAAGACGTGTCCATCACTGCACACAAGTGCCTGTCGTTTTTCAAGGTTTGATGGAGCCACTGAGACTGCAATGAGTGGGGCTGTGAATTGTTACACCTCGGAACCAGGTTTGTTCCAAATGTTGTGACGTTTGTCTCAAGCATCACAGTCCCTGCAGCAGCAGCAGCAGCAGCAGCAGCAGTCCGTTCTGTATTTGCTGAGCCTCCTTTCTGAACCTTGTACAGGCTGCATATATATTGTTAGAATAGAATATACAAATCAGGCTGTTTTTTTTTTAAAATACCAAGAAAATGTGCTGGCCTTCAGAATGGACTCCAAGGCTGCAGGTTTGTTTTCTGCAGAGCTGCATTTTATTTATTTATTTAAAAATTTTTTTTCAATCTATTGGAAAGTGACTAACGTCACAGTCAGGTGGTCTTAGTAAAAGTGTGTGCACAGTTGAGAGATCAAGCCGGATGTGTGTGGCTTACCACTGTCAGCACCAAACATGAGTCTCTTAATCAAAACAAGCATCTGGGCTCCATTATAGCCTGCTGGCAGCCATTGATCGTCAAGTTACAATCCACTCTGAACATAGCTGAGCTAAGTGCTGAACTCTGGACTAATGCACCTTACAGACACTCCTGCATATCACAGCATAAATGTGTGTCTGAGTAATGGAGCTCAACATTCACACAGCTCCTTATTTCAGTGAATGGACTTAAACATGTTTGCATGTGACAAAACTACACCTCTATTCATTTATTTTTACCTCCGCCAAGGAGGTTAAGTGACAGGGGCTTTTCTCTATCTGTCCGATTGTTTCCACAACATGAAAAGCTATGAACAGATTTAAATGAAATTTTCAGAAAGTGTTGATAATGGGCCAAGGAACAGATGCTTATTTTGATGATGTTCAGGATTCTGGAGGGACTTTGACCATTAATCTTCTCTAGTTCATAGGCTTTGATCATAAAGCAATCTACTATGTAATGTAACCTTGCATCACTACTGCGTGTGTGTGTGTGTGTGTGTGTGTGTGTGTGTGTGTGTGTGTGTGTGTGTGTGTGTGTGTGTGTGTGTGTGTGTGTGTGTGTGTGTATATACTATACTATACTACTGGTGTAAGTCAAAATACATGGGGAAATTAGCTGCTTGGTGGAGGCCTGTGCTCTGAGTGCTTTTCTAGTTATAGTCATGTGATACCGTGCAGCACTGTCACACCTTCTGCTGCATTTTAAATGCATTATTTATGGTCTCTTTCTTTGGGTACCTTTTTGTTTTTTAAGCACGCTATATTGATAAAATGTGATTGATTTAGTCTGAGAAAAACCACCCAGTATGAATTTAAACTTTTACAATGACAATTCAAACTGGAACATAAACATAAGCTGCACAGTTTAAAGAGAATTGCCCGTGATTTAGACATTATTTATTTCAACTCCATCCTATTCAGCCACTAATGAAATGGAACACAGCATGAGCCAAAGAAGTACAACAAATCCATTATGTGCGAGGTGCTCCATCACAGCCATAAATGTTGAGAATGAGATTGAAAATTGAAAAGTTCTTGGGGGGGAAAAAAATATAATAAATTTCTTTTTCTATTCAGCGACAACCACAATTCAGGGAACTCGCCGTGTGCAGTATTCATATTAGCACATAAAATGTGTCAAGTTCATGTAGAAGGTGAAATTATGCTTTCTGAAATGTCACTGCAGTCGTCAGTTTCACTGATCAGGTGTCACCGTGCACGTACAGCGCACGCATGTATGGGATGATATGTTTTGCTGTTAATTCTGAAAAGTTCCTGGTGAGTGCTTGAGTGATGCAGTTACCATCATAGAGGTTAACAATCATCTGAAAACTGTAACAACCTAATGTAATATTCATATTAACTTACATTTAATAAGGCAAATAATTACGATGGAATCCCAGCTGAGGGTGGTGTTTCATTCTGAATGCCCACTATTATCCCTCTGCCACATGGATATAAATGCTGCCAGAGCACAATTCTGAATAAACGGAGACCCTGTTAGCTGGAAATGACAGATCGGAGTAGTTAAATGACACTTATGGAGACTGATATCATGTTGTTACTTATGATTGTTGATATTTTATTCAGTTTTGTGAAGGTTCGGGGCCTTTTTCATGAGGTAAAATACAGCATTCTTTATTTTGTATTTGACAAAAAGCAATGCCACGTAGTCATAACGACCAGTGTATAAAGTGGAAGCGCGTCCCAGATGGTGTGTGTGATGTGCAGTCACGCTTCACTAATAATCCTATGCATCACAAACGATGATCTGGGCTATTTCTTGCGTTCAGCACCTCATAAACAAAGACAAGTGCATGAGAAGATCTGGCGCCTGTCTTCACAAAACCCAGTCGCTGTAGTTTGCTGCAATGAATGAAGATGGTGGGGAAAGTGTGGGTGAGTAGCTGTTTCGACCAACTAGCATCTAATGTTTGCATTCCTCTATCTTAACCTTTGCAGGTATCATGGGTGAATATGAGCCCAAAATTGAAGTGCATTTCCCCACATCTGTTCTGGCTGCCAGGGGAGCCACTGTCAGGCTGGAGTGCTTTGCTCTGGGAAAGTAAGTAAACAAGGACATATTGCGGAAATAAAACAAGTTGTTTGTTACAGCAGTATTATATTCATCAGCAGGAGCGCTAAACTGCAGCCTCTCTGTTCTTAGACATCCTTTAGGTAATACTTGCTTTCCTTTTCTTCTCATCTTTAAATGGCGTCATTGCATTACCTGAACAGGGACGGGGTAGATCTTGTCTTCAGGCGAGATGTTAAGTGAGTGTTGAGAAGTGCAGCATCATCGCCCGGCTGTTAGGCGGCATGTTCGTGCAGGTGGGGAGGCCTGAAAAAAGACTTCAGCCCTGGGGACCCATGTGTTCTCATAATTGAGAGCCCTAATGTATCTGTGTTTCCTTGGTGCTTTCAGGGCCTGTTATGAATGTACAAAGCCAAGGTTGCTTCTAAGGAAAAATGAAATTGGTAAGGGCTGACAGCCAGGAGGGAAAATACATTAGACCACAGGGATTCCAATCTCCACCACTCACCATCGCTAAAGTTAGCCCTCCTGCATACATAGTCTTTGTAATCAAGATACAATCTGAAAATATTTCACTGAAAATTAAGTGCTAATGTTTTGTTATCTGAGCCCCTAAATTATAAACTCACATCAAATAGATTGCTCCATATCCAGTTCAGAATTAATATTCTGGAATTATTTCACATTCATTATTAACTGTTGACTCTTGTCTTAAGGGAAATTCATCTCTTTAATCTAGAGATCACTTTTGCACTCATAATTTACCTTGATTTCAATTAATTATCAGCATTAGGGAAAACCCATTTCCTAAATGAATATATCAAGTGAAGGATAGTGTCACACCCCTTTTAGTTTCTCTATTTCTCTCTATTTAGCTGAGCGTGTCTTCTTGGATGCTCTTCAGCAGTGAAACAGCTTGAGTCCTCACTCAGCACTTCCAATGAAGTAATTTGCGCTTGATGGCTTTCAGTCCGACAATGATCCTGGTGACTTTCTCTTTTACATAGAGATGAATGATTTATCAGTGCACCCCATTAAGGAATGTCAGTCTTTATACAGTACAGAAAATGAAGGTAAAATGGGTCTTGTTTTCCTCCCGATCAATATTTATGATAGTGGTGTGAGCTAAGACAGGAAGAACTGTGTGAGTGCCAGTGTTCAATGATGTAATACTCACAGTGCTCTGCGAACAAGTACATGACTGAAAAAAATGTCAATACTTACATGAATTTATGGATATGCAAATACATTGATTTTATATGTTTGTCAAATAGACAGTGTGAGTTTGCGAGTATGGCAGACGCAGGCATTGTCCTACATTGTTGTACTCCTTGGTTTTTAATTCAGTGACAGAGCCTCGAAATAGATTTTTCCACAGTTTTGACTTCAAAGCTCCCCAGTCTCATTTATAAGGAACAATGGTAAGTGCAGCAACCAAAGCTTCATCCGTTTCAAAGTACACTAAAACAAGGTCTTTTTGTTGTACTTTAAAATGCTGCACTTACTCAACAGGTTACGTAGTCTCCCACTCAATCTCCTCCTAAAATAAAATACGCCATGTAGTGGAAGCTTTCATCCAAATTGCTGCAAAGACTCCACTACAGCAGAAGCAATAAAACTCCCGGGGTCCTTATCGCTACTTTCCTCATTTAGCCTTAAAGATCTCAAGAACCATATTTTTAGAAGGGACAGAGAGTACCTCTTAGACAATTGCATGGTTCAGGTGACCCACTTTTATTTTTCTTCCTCCATGGAACATCAGGTATGACTCATGAAGCTCTCCTTGAGAACAACTCACATTTTATTTCTGTTCCTGTTTGACCTCTTTCTGGTCAGTGGTCTTAACCGGTTAGAGCATGTTTCTGTGTGGACAGTGGAACAGTACTTGAAATGCAGATATATATATTATTTGCCTATCCCAACTTTTTTAAATAGTATAAACTATATTGTTGAATGCCTAGGTCAGGAGATTCAGACTTCTGAAGTTAATGCCAGTTTTATGGAGAGGAAACTGTTGGGAAGAGCTTGTCATTTCTAAACTGGGTGAATATATTCTCTCCCGTCCACACCCAGTCCTTGGGACACATTCACAGGCTGCTGGTCATTATTCACCCTACAAAGTGAAATCCTGTCATGGACTCAGAGATTCACTCCTCATGTACTCCCCAGCCTTCTGAGGCCTCTGAAGCTTTGCTCTGTTGTCATTCTAGTTGGCAGTTTAGCTGCCGCTAAGCTCTTTAACAGAATTCTGCTTTAATAACAAGGAAAATGCAAGAACACTGCAAGCAGCCTCTGTGCCAGTAGGACTTCCACATGTACATCCTGCTGGGTCAGTTGACAGGAAATGCACCATCCAAACTAATATACTGTACTTTTCCTCTTATCACAGGAAGTTCATAGATAATGCATTAGATCTTTATTTTCAGGCTCAACCGTGTCAGTGACAGAAAATATTAATCCATATAGAGAAATTTTGAATCGATAAAAAGTATTTTTATTACTTAATTTGGGCTAAATAACAGCGATTCCCTTCCCACTGTAGTCAGCATTGTCTGTCTGAATGAAAACAAATGATGAGATAAATGCTCCCGAATGTAAGATTTCCATCCTGACTGAATGATTGATGGGTTGACTGGCGGTGTGCATGGTGTCACATTTCCATTTGTCTGACACCTGTCAAAACACGCCAGAGCAGCACTGTTGCTGAGCTCGTGCTGTGTGACATTCTATCTTTGCGTATGTGAGTCAGTTATCATGAGGATTTATGGGATCGCTCTGGAATAAAGAGAAGTGGATCACATTAGCTCCATGTCCCTTGTTTACTGTAAGTGCTCTCTGGCTATTGTTACAAATACCAAAAAAAAATCTACTTTTTTTTTTTTTTTTTAATAAAATCTGTACATTTTGCTGTTTGTAAATGAAAAAAACTATGCATGCCAACACTAACAAAGCATAAAAGTTGTCAACATGTTTTCAAAGTAAGCAGCCAGTTGCGTTATTGCAGCTACTTTATGCACAGTACAGTTAATCCTACCTCCTCCTCTGTGGTCACAGCCCAGTGCCAACAATTACATGGAGGAAGATAAATGGCAACATCCCCAAAAAAGCAAGACTTCGGAAGTCCCAGGCAGTTCTGGAAATCCCCAACATTCAGCTAGAGGACTCTGGAACTTATGAATGCAAAGCTGAGAATCCTAGAGGAGGCACAGCCTTCAAAGGCCATCTACAGGTTTACAGTGAGTGGGAGCATGTGCTCATCTATTCCTGCTTCATTTCTCTCTGCCATCACTGTGTGTGCGTTCACTTCTTGCATTCTCACGTATAAAATTTATCGTTAAGTCTCAGGTTTCTGTTTTGAGAAGTTGGGCTGTTTTATAATCAGTTTGGCTGCACAGCGTGATATAGTGTTCCACATAGGTTTGCTTTCTTCCAGTTTCCTCTTTCAAAACTGAGGATCAGTCCTGATTCCTCAATGATTAGAGGGGATGAATAATACGATTCATGTCAAAGTAACCACACACACACACACACACACACACACACACACACACACACACACACACACACACACACACACACACAATTTATAAAAGCATGCTCCTGAACAATAGTTTATTGCTGTAAGTTCTTCCATTCATTCTTGGTCTACTTGGAAATGCATGACCATGACTCAGTCTGAGCACCCAACATTTAAGGCAGGTAACTTTATCACTCTTAAACATTTCTTTGTTTTGAGCGCTGCTCAGATGAGAGTCTTTGACCTGCTATGATTGATGTTTTTTTTTTTTAAATGTACAACTAAAGGAAGAGGTCACATCTCTCTTGGTTTGGCTATAAAGGTGAAACCTCAAGGAAAATTTAAAAGGCCAACTTTTAAAAATAAATGACTTAATAAATCCTGGTAACCTGCAGCTGTGAGGATTAACTTTATTGGAGATTGGAGATGCTTACCCCTCCGGTGCATGAGCAAAAAATTAGCTCTTCATCTTCTGAAATTCCCTCTCTGCTTCACAGAAATTTGACTGAATTACTCTGTTTCAATTTGCAACATGACACGTATTGGAATATATTAAACAATTTCATCCCTTTGCATATGGGTCTAATACTGGGTTGGGTGAGATTTAAATAGAACCATTTCTTTGTCAATCATTCACTTATCGTTGAATGTTATCTGCGTGATGGCCAAAGCCAATTTATTTGGGATCTTAGTAAATCCACCCAGTTACATATTTGTCAGACTGTAATTTATATGCTGTCAAAGACCAATCTCATAAGCAGACCAGCTCAATTGTCAGTTTCAAGTTATGCAAGCTGAATTACTACCTAGTCATGGAGGTTTCCAACGCTTTCCTTTGCTGTACTCTGTTCACTCAGGTTCAAGATAATAGATTGCCTCAGTCTTAGCAGGATACCTTTCCAAGGCCTTCCACTTCTTGGCAACCTCCATTCTGTTGACATCGCACGGTGAATAGGGGGCCTAATTTGTAGCAGCCTCACGCTAAATGTAATTCACTCAGGTCAGCTGGAAGCTTGAACTTTCTTTGTGAGGGAGACCTTACCGACCAAATCTTTCAATCAAACCACACAAAAACGAGTCGTGAGGGTTCTGCATGGAAAGCACAGCCGCAGCTGTATGCAGTGGTGCACTCCGGAAATTCAAACGTGTGCACGGAGCACTGTTTATGTTTGTAAATTTGTAGGAATGGTCGGAAAAAAGAAAAAAAAAACCCATAACAAATCTTGAGTGTTGATCTCAGTTGATCTCATTTTCATTTTCATTCCATTTGATGAGGTCTAACTGGACATGTGTGGAATCATTTCTAAGTGCCTTAAAAACAAACATGAGCTATTGTCTGCTCAAGAAATAAGACACATAAATGACATGAACGAAAAAAATACAGAACAGGCTTTTATTGTCCATCCCCACAGCCATGGAAGCACTTCAGTTTTTGTACTTGTTTCCATTGTGCTTGGAACCATGCGTGTTCCTTCCTGTGGCTCTTTCAAGGATACACTATATTACTCATTCTAAAACAGTTTTTTCTATCTTCCAGCCCTCCCTCAGTGGGTCAGAATGATTAATGATACTCAGATGGATAGTGGAGAGAAGCTCCGGTGGGAGTGCAAGGCCACGGGGAGGCCCCGGCCCACCTATCGCTGGCTTCGTAATGGTTTGCCCTTGATGTCTCAGGTACCCATCGTACCCTGAAATACCCTTCTTCTCATCTCTCATTCCATTACGAAGCATCAGAATATTTAAAATGAAATTGCATGAACCAGCTCAACATTAGTATAGAGATCAGGATTGTATATTAACATGGAATATTTTGGAATGATGTTTCTTTATATTTCCTTCTTTTTACAGAGTGGAGTTGAGATATTGAATGGTGAACTGACCATTCAGAAAGTGCAGCAGACAGACTCAGGAATGTACCAGTGTGTCGCAGAGAACAAATATGGGACTATCTATTCAAACGCCGAGCTCAAGATTCTAGGTAGCCGCGTCTTCGGTGTGAAGTCAATAATTCTGAAAATTGATGGCACTGCAAAGGAAAACAAACAATTTTCTTTTCAGCAAAGAGCATTTTGAAATTTACTCCAAAAAGGAGCAAATCTACATCCTAAATAAGAGCATCTGAATGAGGTGCCAGATGATAGATGAAGGAAATTGAAATGCAGAGGGAGAACGCTGAGATGCGCTGATTGCCAATCAATGGTCCCTGATTTACCAGCCTCATGGTTATATTCAAAAGGTGTCTGCGTGCATGAAGTTCTTGAGAAGCGGGAACAGTCCCACCATATTCTGAAGCCATTGAAATGCAAAAGCTTGTAGGTATAGATTTGTACTAATGGGAGCAAACACGAGAGGTGATACACCAGTGGTTTCTTTGATAGCCTTTAATGACTCCATTAGGGTTTTATCTCCACTCTGTCATTTGGTATCAGTGCAAATCTGGAATCACAATCCCCACAGAAACATTTACTGCTGACATCGAACATCGCTGATTATAAATTACCAGTTATTCAGCTCCCACATTCTAAATATCTTTTGAAGTTAGTCTTTGTAAATTCAAGGACATTGTGCTCTTCAGACTTAAGGCCATAGTCTGAAAAACAGTGAGGCCGGATGGCTGTCTACTGTTCTGCGTTGATGCACTATTTTCTCCTTGTCATCTTCTATACTGGGACCCATCTGGTGACATCCACTCCCCTTTTGTGTTTCCCGAGGGGACAGTTTGATTTACTGTATGCGTGGCGTGGCCTTTTTGGAAGGGGAATCTCTGGCATTTGGAAAATCTTACAGCAATGACGAAGTTTTTGTTTGTTTTTCATGCTCTCTGAAAGGCTTAGATGTTTTGGTTTGCAACCAGCCTTATTTAGACTGATGAGGAGGCATTTTTGTCTTCCTTAGGATCCCAGTCACACTGATCATATTTGGAAGCAAGTGATGAATGTTTTCATCACTACACCCCAGGCCTTCTCTTCTCAGTGACCTGTGCTCTGCAGAGATGTCCACAAGCAAACACTATCAGGACAGATTACATTGCTAATAACAGCCTGTAGTTGAGTGATCACTGGAGGCTACACGGGGCAGCGGCTGCCCTCACGCCTGCAATCTTGTCCCAGATTCAGTTCTTCTGGGAGAGTGGTTGGTGAAGCAATAAGTGTTCTGAGCTGTCACCAGCTGCAGGCTTGCTCTTATTTTGATTAAAACAAATACACACAGCAACTGCTCTGTTTTCTGCTGCTTTGCGTGTCTACAGGGACCTCTGCCACTCATGCAAGTACAGGCCCGGAGACACAAGTGTTACCAGGAGGAGAGTCAGCCCACAGCTTCCAACGGGAATGAGCTGTCATGGCTGATTATGTCACAAATAGTAATATTAATATTATTGTTTTTACAGCGTTTTTCACAAAGGTGGCATCCAGATATGTCCCCAACAGTGTCATCACTCACATGATGACCTGGCCGATATCATGCTGTTACCATGTACCACAATAAGAGTTCTGGCCTGTTGGCGCATGAATCAGGGGTTTCTGTCTTCTGGAGAACGCTGGTAGTGGATTAGTTTGGTTCTAGTGGGACAGAGCACCACCTTTCCAAGGCTTACTCACATCCAATAAATGCTCATTTAAGTTGGGATCTGGGGGGTTTTGGAAGACAGGTCAAGACCTTGAACTTCTGTGTCAGCTTTAAGCCACTCACAAAACATATTTTATTTTTGGTCTGGCACATTATCCTGCTGGGGCTTCCTGCCATGCGGGGTGACCTTGTTTAGATTTATTTCATCAGCAAGAAGGTTTTGTGGCTGTTAAATTGTAAAGTGAACTGCAGCAGAATACTGTGAGATGATCATTGTTACATGCCTTAGCTCTCAGGGGCTGGTTGCTTACGGTACTAGTTACTGTAGTTTTTTAGACTAGAAGTATTTTTTAAAATGACTGCTCTGTCTCTAATTCACTGTGCGTCCTTTTTAGCATCTGCTCCAGTCTTTGTTGACAATCCTGTCTGGGTCATCGCCACACTTGGAAAGGATGTGTCTCTCGACTGTAAACCCCGAGCATCGCCGAAACCACGAATATTATGGAAGAAAGGAGAGCGAAGGATACAGCCAAATAAGAGGTAACAAAATTCTGCATTCTGCTGCCTCCCCCCTCCCTGTCACAGTGGGAAACCTCATACGTAAATATCGGGACCATCATTTTGGCGGTGTGCACACACTGGGTTATTAAAATGTGCCCTGAGTTCACTAGGAAACAATGCGAGCCCTGAGGCTTGGAGTGCTCTGGCAAGCGCCTGGGAATCACAGGTCCGCGTGTGCAAAGATACCCTCGCAGGTCAAGAGATTAGGGTCAACACGTCAAACCTCAGCCAATCATTATGCACACTGGGCCAGTTGTAATTTAGGTCCCACAAAAGTTTTTTTTATCAGTAATAATAAGGTACATTTATGGTTTTTAAAATTCCAAAATATTGGAAGGTGTATTTTAGCTTTTTTGATTAATGCAATATTTTGAGATATTTGATTATTTTTATTGTCAAAAAGGATTCTGTTTCCTGGAATAAATGTAAACGTTTTCAGTCTGATTCAGAGCCTGGAGGAATCTTGGTCTTGTCTTGTTGTCACATAACAGAGTTTCATCACTGTAAGCAAAATTAAGTGTCACTAGAAAAATAATTCTCCTCAGGTACTGGCAAAGCTCAGGAGAGTCACCATCAGCTCTTCCTCCTTCTCAGGGATGCTGACAATTTCGACCCCACAATTGCATTTAGATTTCATACGCCGCTTGATGCGTCGTTTTTTATGAGAACTGTCTCTCTGTTGTACCTCAAGGGATCATCGGAGGAAGTGGGTACATCAATCAAACTGCACAACACCACTGAAATCATCAGTCACTGCTGAGAAAGCCAAGTTTGTAGCCGGAGACGGAGCAGCTTTTTTATCAGCCGAGATTCAGCGGTGTGTTGAACAGATTTGCAGTGAGGACAGAGCGTTGATCAGATCCTTCACTTCTCCTTCAGACAGGCAGCAACAGCAGCTGTATGAAACCAGGCCCCTCAGGAATCCTTTATTAACTCACTATTTCAGGAACTGTTGCAGAAGATCACATTTTTCATTCAGAGAAGCTGATTCGGGCTCCAGTGGAACTAATGTGGGAATAAATTAGTTGATTTTCATCGAATGGTGATTAATGACTGAGGCTGATGAATACATCGAAATATTCGTCAAATGTATTTTTCATTGTTGTCGCCAAGAAAAATGCTGCGCTGCTCAAATCCTTCCGCCTGCAGATGAAGTCGTGCCTTAAAAGGGTGAAAAATAGTCCATTTAGCCTCAGAGTAATTTATCAGTCACTTTCACGTCTCACATTGTCCTTTTACTTTAAAAACTGAGGGAATCTTTCCATTGTCACTGATTCCTCTTCAGCAGCCATGAACAGAGCTTTCATAAAGCAAAGGTCTATTTAGTTTGACATTCTAATGGGCTGTCTTTCGTGTTATTTAACAGTACTACTGGGAATAAAGGAACAACAAAGTGTGCTGAAAGAGCTGCTTCACTGCTAAAAAAAATACAAACCCAAAAAAACAAAAAAAAAGATCCATGAAAGTGAGATTACTATCTTAAGTAGTTGACAGGAGGACAAGGAGCCATACGGGTTCAGGTCTTGACTGAGATGGATTTTCTGCCATTACCTATTTTCAAATAAAGAGCGCATAGACTTCCTGTTGTTGGGGACGCAGCGAAGGGATCGAAACAGGTTCACGTTTATCTAACATTGACAGCTGTGCTGACTTAATGAAGGTTTGTAATTAACATGGATTTCCGCTAACAGCCTTTTGTCTCTAAATAGAAAGTATTAATCCTATTAGTTTGAAAGTATGAGGCAGCGGAAATGCTGGAGTTCATTTAAATATTTTATTTAAAATTGGTTAGGTTGAAGCAAAGTTTCCAACAGTTACATGTTAACTTTGAGGCCTGTCTCAGATTGTAATCTAAATAGCCTCTCCACCTCTCCTTGTCCATTTTTCTGTCCTTTTCAATAATGACTTTCTTTACTAATTTAAAAATTGGCTTAAAATTATTGAACTACATCTGTGTGGTGACATTTTTCTCAAATTTTCATCATTTCAGAAGTTACTGAAATGTAACTTCAGAAGTTAATGAAATGTAACTTCTGAAATATCTAAATGATAAAACCTTGTTATTTGTGTTAAAAATAAATTTGGCTACTAAATAGAAAAGGTCTCTGCTGGACACCAAGAGGAAAGCAACATCATTTCTGGTCCAACTGTGATTTCTTTTCTAAGCCATCTGCTCACACAGATGCTCCTTGTGTTCTTACATTTACTACTATTGCATGTCACACACTTCATTTTCAAGCTGTTATTTACAAGTCAGAATGAAATATTAGCGCCATATTGCAAGTGTCCTTCAGGTGGATAAGCTGCCACTTATCATCACAGGCGAGGTGTTGGTTTTTACTCTGCTACGCTGGTTTTTCCCAGGAGCCAGCCTGAAATTGCATGTCTTTAATTTGACAAATTCACTTAGAATCATTGAATGGAAAAACAGCCAAAGCCTGTCAGAAGCATATTTCATGATGAATGCGTGGAGATAATCATTTCTGCAAATTTCATGCATTGTTCAATTAATTATTACAAAATGAATTAGTTATTTGTTGTTTAAATCTAACAATATACACAATATAATTATAAACACTATTTTAGGTAAAGGTCACTGATTTGTTTCTGCAAAGGAAATTAATGTAATCCTCCTACAAATTAGTTAATTTGCTATAATTTTTTGCTGTTGAATGACATTAGCAATCAAATGTCAACATTTTTCTGAAATGGCACTTAAATGAATTCTTAAATGGGCCTAAATGAATTGAATGGGCAGACCTTTTGTCATTTCAAAGGCAGCAGGATCAGATATGGTTTATGAAAGTCAGGTGAACCCTGTGTTTCTTTGTTCCTGATGTAAGAACAGGGACTTTTTCTCTTTTCACCGAAAACTTGTCCCCGTTATCTCTGTCCATATCTCTGAAGCATCTGTCTTTTAATCCCACTGAAGATGGTGCTGCTTAGTGGTATCTACAAATCAGGCTCATTAACTCATTTAAATAGTTAATTGATTTTTGGGGTTCCTTTTTTGAAGGTTAGTCACCAGACAATGCTCCTTGACTCACATTCACTACCCACCAAAATGCTCATGTCCTTCATTTTACTACCAGTAGCATATTACAAATGAATGTATTTGTAGCCTCCACGTTTTGCACTGAGCTGTCCGCCGGGTTATATAAGAATGTCTGAATTGTAGTTTATTGGTTTAATTTTGCCTTTCTCATCCCTGCTGAATATTGCCATTCTTGCAAATCGAACCTTTCGAGTGATCCAGACATAAATTTGTTTCACATATTGATTTTTGTGGGCTTCTTTTTTTCCCCCACAGGATTATGTTGTTACGCAACAACACTTTGAGAATCGTTAACTCCAGCCGGGCAGATGAGGGGAGCTATGTGTGTCGGGCAGACAACCAGTTTGGCTCAGCGGAGATGACCGCTGTACTGTGGGTGAAAGGTAAGTGGTGCCCTGGAGGGACTTTATTTTCTGCCAGATTAGCGAAAGTTCGCCACCAGGAAACAGACCCCAATGTCATCCCCCCCGCTTCCTCGGCACGGCTGCTAGGAAATTTATTGTGCTTGTTCACCCGTGAAGCAATGCTCTCACGCTGAAGAATCATATTACACAAGGACACACATAACAGCCCGCACACAGGTCTCACACATGCACTAAACCCCACCTGGATTTTAATGTGATAGTGTTAAAGGTCCTTTTTGTTTCAGTTTGGGTTTCGTTCTCGCTCTTCCAAGTGGTTCACAGTCAAATCGAGCATCGCCACAGAAAGTCTGGGTTTGCCTGGGGTGACAGTGCAGCAGTTTTGTGCTTACAGAGGCCATGCGTGTGGAGCTTAGCCCTCACAGGGTGGAGGTGACCGTAGGAGAGAGCGTGGTGCTGAGCTGTAAGGCCACACATGACACTTCACTGGATGTGACGTTCCAGTGGTTCTTCAACCAGAGACCCATCACGTTTCAGCAGGATGGAGGCCACTTTGAATACATTCAGACAGTGAGATCAAAGGTAAGGCTGCATTTGGATTTATTCTTTATGTGTGATCTGTTAGAAAAGCAGATCAGTTAGAACAATAACCAGAACTGCAGGATTTTGTTGTTCTTCCACATCTTCGATTTAATGGTAAATGATCAGTATTGCAGAAAACAAATTCACTAGAGTGTCAGGAGTCTTACATCACTTTTCCTTTATCAACAGTGGTAATAAATCCAGCTTGGTGTATGCTTTGTTATTCTCCGCGCTCTGGAGAGAAAGTATTTGCAGTGACAGTCCTACAGGCGCCACAAATTCCTGGTTAAAGCGTGGTTTGTAATTTTAATCAGCTTTTCTGCTAAATGGATGCCTGTAGATCCTGAATTATTCCCAGGCTCGCCTCAAGGCATCCTCATTTCAGTTGAAGAATGTTGCAGCAAGGAGCACCTGAATTTAACACAAATCTCTCAAGTCACCTAAGCTTCCACAGGATGTGAGAGTCATCCATTTGGTCTTTTTCTAACTCCTTTTCTCTTCTTTCCCATTCACAGCAGTCTTCCACCGTGGATCTGATGATCAGGAATATCCTGTTAAAACATGCTGGGAGGTATGGGTGCCGGACCCAAACCAGTGCTGATACGGTGATTGCAGAAGCTGAACTTCTTGTTCGAGGTGACTATTGCCTATCAATGTACCTGTGAGCTACACCGACAAGTAAATAACTTCATGGAATTCTCAATAGAAAAAAATGTGTACTTAAATACATGGGTTTTTATGCGGTACTAGTAAATTAAATTAGTCTTCAATTCAGTCAGTGATTATTGGGAAATTTGACTACAGAACCTGATCATTTGCATATTCTGTTGACAACTTGTGAACGTTTTCCTTTTTACGAAACTCGAAGCTGAACAGACGAAACACTTGCATGGACATCTAAACACTAAAAGGTGTTAAGCAGATTGGGAGGAACAACCAGTCATCAGATTCTGTGACTGTTGTGGATGTATTTCATCCCCCAGATGATCAACAACAAAACATGTTTATGATTTTAGACATTCACAGAGTATGAAGTCAAAGTCAAATATTTATTAAAATTTGCTTGTTTAGTGAAAAACTCCACCAAGCACCTCATGTCTCCACATTTTGCGACTTACATATGGTGGTCGCAGTAGTAGCAATAGTAGTAGTAGCTATGACTAATTTCCTGAAATTTTCATTAAAATTCATAACTTTTGGAGTTATTTTGTTCACCAACAGACAGATAAACGCCGGCTGTCACATAACCTCTTTGGCAGATGTAATAATTATGCAGGGCAGGTGGTCAGAACTGAGTGATGTTAGATAGCACATGCTTATTCCAGATGACATGATAAAGAAGGGTAATGATCCAGAAAATCTATGACTGGTCTGGTCAATGAGACCCTTTTCACTACACTGAGAAGTGGATGAATTTTCATTGTAATATAAAATTCATTTTGATGTCAAATGTTTCACTGTAACATTCTAATGAATGTTGCTATCTATAGCAGATGCCAGTGTTTTAATTGCAGCCC
>BJFM01001323.1:290520-304863 GCA_016586285.1 Arothron firmamentum
CCCCCCCCCCCCCCCCCCCCCCCCACACACACACACACACACACACACACATGCTGCATTACATTCACTCCTGTACGCTGAGGTAAACATATGCCGAGCGGCATTAAAATACAGGAATGTCTTCAGAGCAGTCATGCTCAGCACAAATGCCTCAAAAGCCTCTCTGTTCCTTAATCAGCATAAAATCCTTTGCAGATCTCTGCTAGCCCAAATCCTGGCGCTGTTTAGTTCACCATGTTCTTACCTTTTTTTTTTAGTTTGTTTGTTTGTGCAGAGATTAAGACAGAACTGATGTTTTCATCTTATGCAGATAGCAACACATCACTCTTGATGTACTCATTAGTGTATTTGAGAGCAGTAATGAAGGACGAACAACTGAAGTACATCCTGTACTCAAACAGAGACACTCTATGTCCTTCCTTCAAGCCTTTCTCATTGTTACGCTTCAGTGCTACCTTCTTCTCACCAGGTCCTCCTGGACCACCTGGAGTTGTGATAGTGGAGGAGATCACAGATACTACAGCCACCTTGTCATGGACCCGTGGCCTGGACAACCACAGCCCTATCAGCACCTATAATTTACAGGCGCGCAGCCCATTTTCATTAGGCTGGCAAACTGTCAAAACAGGTAATCAATACGAAGTAAATTGCAGCATCTGGAGTCCTTAATCCTGCTCAAGGTTGTGTGTGGAGATTGGGAATCAAATCAGCTTACTGATTTCAGTAAACATAATTGCATTTATATATACTAACACACTCGGCCTTTTAGAATGTGTCCAGAAAGTCTGGGCTTAGCTGACTTGGGCTTTTACATGAGTCGTGGACTCCTTCTGGAGAAGTTCAAGTAAAGTTCCTCTCCAGCCACACGTGCATTTTCTGAAGAACTTGTCATCTGAAATGTTAAAGTCATTTGGCCGCACCAATTTTCTTCTAATTTGATTCAGCCATTCAACTGGTCAGTGTGAAATTGACCTTTTATGCTTCTATTTAAAGACATGATGATGTCCATCTGCATAATACAATTTTACAGCTTATAAAGGAATCTTTTTTTTTCTTTTTTTCTTGAACCTTGACATTAAATCACACAGTACTGTGCTTTAAAGCATATAGGTGCACTGAGAACACCACATGTAATCTGTCTCAATATGCCAAGTGATAATAAAATCTAATACAAGAATTTAGAATTGGATAATCTTTCATCCCCATGTACATATATCATACTTTGTATACATTAACATCATGTCCGTTTCACCACATTTAAGGTGATAAAGAACAATTAGGACTCTGTGATGCCTTGTGTTTGTGCTTGTTAGATTAGCATAAGAGGGGATTGGTCTTTTAGCGCCTGCTCTGCAGACTGAGTTATCAACTCATGTTTGAAGAGCAGCTTGCGTGCCAGAGTGCTCTCATTACAAGCTGCCTCAGATGATTAAACTGTGAGCTCTGCTGGTTCACCCAGCATTTTCTTTGTTAGCACAGAGAGACCTCTGCCTCATTTATGACACGGGTTTGCATTGAGCCCCTGTTGGTTTGTTGTAGGAAGAAAATTCATGCGTGATCCTGGCACATTTGAAGAAACTAGATTAGCACACTTGTATCCTGAAATGTATCATGTTAAATTTATGACAATCCATTGTGTCATAAAGCAGCAGTTCAAATGTAAATGTTTATTCTTGCTGAGCAAAAAACTAGAACTTTGTCACCCGTACTTCTTAAAAACTGAGACAAAATATTACCTCCATAATTTACCGGTAGATTTAGAAGTGAGAATTTAAGCCTCATTGCACACCTTTGATATGCCACCATGCTTCGTGTGTGTGTGTGTGTATGTCATATATACGGGTTTATTATTTCATCACTGTTTGTCTGCAGACCCTGATCCTGTAACAGGGGACCTGGAATCAGCTATGGCTGTGCAGCTCAACCCCTGGGTGGAATATGAGTTCAGGGTGGTGGCCACTAATGCCATCGGAACTGGAGATCCCAGTGTCCCGTCAAGAGGAGTCAGGACTAAAGAAGCGGGTAAATTATCAAAACTCACACAGTCCCAGGAATTATTGTTTAACATCTTGTGGCTAGAGAGAAGTTGTTGGTACTATAGGCTACCCGTACACTGATACTGTTAACATACTGTTTTAATTGAGCCACAAGTTGAAAATAAACTGCTTAAATGAATTTCAACAAGCTTGCTTCTGCTCAAGCAACAGCCCTTTAATGCCCCAAGGCAAAGACACAGCATAATACACATTTATGGCTGGATAGAATTTACTGAGACAGACTGGATGATGTGTGCTGCTTCACTAACTGCTCATATCTCATCTGGAAATGTAATAATTACAAAGGTCATTGGTCATTTGATCGAGGCTAATTTAATCTGTCCTATCTCTTCATTGTAATTAACACACTACTTTATTTCCTCACAGTCCTTAAACTTAGAAACTGAATGCAAATGTCATGGAACATGCAATGCATATCGCTGTGATTAATTTGTTTGACACAAGTTTCTTTTTACACCTTTGTGAAACTAAATACATTAATAACAACAGGAATTTAATTAAATGTGTTGTTTTGTGTAATTATTAAAAGTAAAGCACACCAGGCATAATGCACATGAAGTGAATGTGACCTTTTTATTGGAAACAGTTCCATCTGTGGCACCAGCAAACGTGAGCGGAGGGAATGGCCGTAGGCACGAGCTCGTCATCTTGTGGGAGGTAGGTGTTCTTCCACGCCAGTTCTGAAGAACATCATGAAACAAAACAAACACCTTTTTATTAAGGCTACTCCTGTTTTACAGCCATCTCTGATTTATGAAAGAGGGTTTTAAGGTCAGTGAAATTTAGTGTCCTCCTTGCAGATAAAGAAGTGGGAGGCAGAATGGAGTAGCTGAAGGAGAAACCTTCCCGAGAAAGTCAAACGCACTTGGACCATGTTATTAGAGGACACTAAACCAAGAGAGATAGAGTTGACTGATGCAGGGTAACCTGGTCAACCAAACCTGGTCAGCTGATTGAGATTTACACAGGATTGAATGATTTTACAGTTGGTTGCATTTCCTGAAGGTGAAATGTGACAGGTAGATGAAGTCTCATTTAATGTAATCAGAAATGAGCTTCAAAGAACATAAGACAATATGGCAGCCCAGTAGAAATGCTGAGTATAATGCTGGTTGTTTATTTTTGCTGCCTGGAAAATATCATGTCAACTCCAAGCAATTCCACAAAGAAAATGGTGTTATACTAGCCTGCAAAATGAGCACATATAGCTTAATATTTATATTTCACCTCTTTTTAAGCAGGTCAAGTCAATTTATGTGTAGATTGATTCAAGTTCCTGGGAGATGTGACCCTTGTTGTATAGGTTATGATATATATGTCCATTACACCGTATCCTTTGGGACAATATGCAGGTTGGATGTGGGTTGCCATGGGAGACAAGGATCAGATCTGAGCAATTCTCCCTCTTTGCTCATGCAGCAAACACATGTGGGACACATGCAGCACGTCAGAATCACATACATTCATAAATGTTGGAAAATGCTGGATCCCTTTTTCCAGTGAAAAGAGGCGGGAACACAGCGTGTTCTCATAGGTGCCCTAAATTGTTGTCATAATTCTATAAATAGCACTCTTTCAGTTTATTCTCTTGTATTCTTTTTCTTACCTGCTGCTCATCAGTATGCAAAGTCACCTGGAGTTTCATAGAGAGCCAGCAGGATGTAATTCTGGTCAATTTGTGATGGTATATGTGCTTAACGTGCACAGCCTTATTGAGCCCGCACTACGTTGTCTTCAGAGGCAAGGTAAAATAAAATAAAATAAAATAAAAATGAAGATATTAAAAAAGCAAATGAATTGGCATTGTCCAGATCACAGCCGATTACGTTTAATATTAGGTACTTCCCTACTCTGAAGTTCTTGGACTTCAAGGGCAGAACTTGTTCACAATTACAAAATTTGCTGACACAGTCGTGAAAAAAGGCCAGTGGGGCCATGTATTACACAGAGCTACCATCAGCCAAGCAAGAGATTAGGAGACTGTGAATTTTAAATCTGGTCCCACTGGGGAGGCATGATCGTGACAAGCCTTGAAACCCTGAGTCATTTCCAATAAATTCAGACATTTATGAATGCAGTTTTGTCATCTCAATCTTGACAGCAGTTGTGCAAAATGTAATAAATCTTGCACCAAGTAAAAGGATATTAGTCTGAACTGTTTTAAAGTGGACAGCTTGGCTCGTCTCCAGATTTAGGCACAGCATGTGCAGAATAACTATGAGCTAAAGTTGAAAATTTGCAATTGAGATCAGCTGGAGGATAAATTAACATGGGAACAGTGAACAGATGTGGAGGCAACTGACAGTTATTCTTGTAGTTATTAAGTATGGAGGCCCAACTGCCACTGAGAAGATAACCTTCACATGAGGAGAAGTGCCCCTCAGTGGCACATTAAGGGGGATGATGTCTGTTCCAGATGGGGTGCTGTTTGGCTGCCCAACATTACCTATTTATAACTTCAGAATGTCATTACAGGCACTGGTCAAACACAGTAACACCCGGATTACAAATAATTAACCCTACCGGAACCCACGCTCAGAGAATATCACTTCAAGTTGTTCCAAACCCTGATTGCTTAATTAAGCTTTAGATGTTGCATTTAAATCATGCATGTATTTGAATTACTCCAAGAATTCCGTGTTGGAAAGACAATACTACGAGGTCTTAGTTTAAGCCGTCCATTTTTGAACAGCTACTTCAGCATAGAGGTATTGTTTCCTTCTTTTAAGATCACATCAAATAAAAATGGGAGATTTGGGGTAAAACCATCACCTTTGTGCAATGTCCTTCCTTTGCTGCTCTCCATTTCTAAGTCATTTCCCCCGGTTTCACTCATTCTGGCTAAAAATTGGGAATAAATAAGGCCATGGTGGATGATCAATGAGGATAGATATTAAAGGAGACGGAGCAGGAATGTTAGCCCTTTCTGGCAGTCGAGTCTTGTGAGCGCCACGCCGCTCTGCCTCCCCAATCATCTGTGCCCAGTTGTCAGAGCCTGGACGGCCATGGTGGGCAGGGTTATTAAGCAGGATGAATGGCTAAATAGTCTCTGCAGCTTCATTCATCCGTCTCATTAGAGTCGACGGTAAGAAACGGCATTCTCGGGGAACCACTGGCTGGACCATTAGTGATGAGCCCACAGTCAGTATCAGTGAGCCCTGCAGCTTCATCCCGCAGTCTTCAAGTACCTCAGCAGGACCTGCCTTCCTCATGTATCAGTTCTCACTTCCCAAACATGGAAGTGTTTGGAAATTGGCACTTAATCTTGCTAAATTGTTTACGTCATATTCCCTGCCATCTCGTTAAAAGTTTGATGGGAGGTAATTCATTTTCACTGATCATCGCTGTAATTAGTCAGTCATGGAAATTGTGAAGGGAATGAAACATGATCTGCGTTCATCGCCAGACCCTCTCCACATGATACGGCTGATCTGTTTAATGGGTTGAGACGTCAGTATTGTTTTGAAGTTGTAGCGAGTCAAAAACATGACAGCACAAACATTTTTCATTCTTGCTTGTGTTCTTTCTTTGTCTTTATTGATGTTTCAAATGCACCGTGAAGATGTTTGACATTCATTAGCTTAATCCCTTGTTTAGAGTCTTGCACTTTCAATAAAGTTCCATTTTCATTTAATCGAGCACACCTTAGAAGGAAAACACAAGATAAGCAAACGCATTAAAAAAGCACTCGCAAAAATGATGACTAATGTTACAACCGAGGCTGGAGAGATTATTAGATTACAGATTATTGTTTCCTTTACTTCAGAATTCCAAGTCTTTTCCAATGAAACAGATGAGACAACATATGAGTTAAATATGGTTTCAAGCGCTTGTAATAAAAAAAATATATATGTTTAAGTCAGTCATAGCTTTTTCTGCGAACTCTGAACAGATTCTTTCAATAGCGAATCACCTGTAAAATCGCCTGCAATTGTTTCCAGCCTGTGTCTGAGGAGTTCCAGAATGGCGAGGGCTTCGGGTACATCGTTGCCTTTCGTGCCAATGGGACCAGAGGCTGGAAGGAAAAGATGGTGACTTCAGCAGACTCGACCATGTATAAATACAGAGATGAGACTTTCCCCCCACTGACTCCTTTTGAAGTGAAGGTTGGAGTCTACAACAATAAGGGAGACGGGCCATTCAGCAAGGTTGTCATCATTCACTCTGCTGAGGGGGGTGAGTTGTGCTTCTCTGCACAAAGGGATACTTTTTCTAATTTTTTTTGTATTTCTCATTAGTTTAATTGTTTTTCACAGAGCCAAAGGAGGCGCCGTCTGATGTAAAGGCTTACAGCATTTCTTCATCAGAAATAAGGCTCACCTGGAAACCCAGTCCTGGTCCTGGAAGGCCAAAAGGATATGAGGTCCAGATGAAGTGCATGCTGGTGCTGCACACTGACATGCATTCACTTTCCTGCACTAAGGATGCATAACTTTGTCTCTGGTGTTGTCAGGTCTGCTACTGGAAAGATGTGGAGCAGCAAGAGGCAGGGAAAAAACAAAGAACTGTGAAAAATGAAACAACCACGATCTTGACAGGACTAGAGGGCAACACTCTGTACCAGTTCACAGTAAAAGGCTTCAACAGTGTCGGTCAGGGACCTGCCAGCGCCGCTGTCACAGCCAAGACCAGAAGATCCCGTAAGCCCAGCACTGTCATTTATCACATGGCCCTTGTTGACTTATTTGGTTGAAAAACTCTGTTTGCCTTGGACACCCAGAGAGTTTTGGTCTTTCCTTTAGCTCCTGCTCAGCCTCCGACCAACCTGATGTGGATTCAAGAGGGCAACAATGTGTCTCTGAGTTGGGACCCGGTGAAGGCAAAGGAAAATGAGTCTGATGTCATCGGATACATGGTGAAGTTTCACCTGTAAAATAATATTTGACATTTCAATACATTTAGAAAATAGAAACAAATTTAGAAATACCATACACACAACTAAAACAAAAATCCCAAATTGTAGTTTTGAATTTTTGAATTTAGCAATTTATGCTTCATGTCCTGCAGGTGTTACTCAAACAGCAGGGAAGAGGCTACAACCAGGTAACAAGAACCATTAACCCGTCCACCCTGCTCTGTCTCCCAGAGGGAGGCACCTATATCATTGAGGTACGCGCTTTAAGTGAAGGAGGAGAAGGAGCTCTCAGCTCCCAAGTTCGAGTGGTCACTTCTTCTGGTAAGCCAGTTAGCCTCCCTCACACACCATAGGGTCTCTGAAATCCATTCTCTCTGCACAAGCTATTTTCTCTTTTTCTCACTTATCTAACAATCTCTGCCCTTAATTGAGTCTCCACAGCTGTTTGGCAAGCTACGTTTTCTTTGGCTAATATTGTTTTAATTACCTTACCCATGCAAGGCTTCCTGCTAAGATGCAGCCAATTAACCTCAACATAACAGAATGAACAGAAAGTTTAACATTGGGCAGCTGTCTTCTCTGTACTGCTCCCATTTTTTCCACTTTCATTAAATGTTCATTCTTTTTCACCACAAATTTGATACCAATTCAATCCAAATATTTTAAATTGTGGGGAAAAGTAAAAACAGAAAAAGAAAAAGATTACTGTTTTGTTTTTCCCTGAAAATTAAAGAGAAACCTTGATCCTTGCACATCACATAGTGTTGCTTATATCTATTTCTATGTCTGATCAGGTAAACAAGGTAGAAAAGTTTGAATAAGCTCAAAACTCCACATGTTCAACGTGAACATGTCAGGTGTCCTAGATGTAGCAGTTTCTCTTACCGTGATAAATGTCCACTGCTGTTGCATTCGGTGAATTTAGCTCTCACATTTACTTTTTATTATTAGGTATTTTTCATGGTCTTTGTATTGATTTGTGCTTGGAAATATTACTTATTCCATAGACATCTGAACATAAGCAAAGTTGCGATGATTTGGGATAGTTGCAAGGTTGCGCAGACAGAATTCACTAAATTAGTCAGTTTTGCTTTAACCATCACACTATCGGAGACAGTCCGCCTTTGATCGAGCATCTTTGTCTTCATCAGGATTGTTTTCTCTCTTCACAACTTTTCTCTTAGGTGTTCGGGCAAAAAGCAGACAGCGCTCTGTGCACCGTCTGTCACTGAGTCTAACGTGGACACTGGTCCTGGTTCTTCTGGTGCCTTTCGCTTCCTGGTGAGGCCTGAGTCCCAACCTCATTGTCATGGAGGGAGCCGCCAGTCTTCAGCTCCTCAGTTCCTTCTGACTGCTTGTTTGCTTCGGCCTTACTCAACCTCAAGGGCCCAAGTTTTGCCAAAGGGGGATTATTTGCCTGTTAACATGCAGCTCTTTCATTCTTCCATCTATCTCTCATCTTCCTGTTCTATTTAAGGTCCTTTTTAAGTCATTGGATTTGCACACTTTTTTTCCATTTTCGCAATGGTGTTGTACTATAGTGTACATTGTGTGCAAGGAATTGTTTACACATTTAATTGAACACTGTGTTCCTGTTTAACTGGCATCAAACAGCAACCAGACAGCACAGACAGCTTTGGATTCTACAGAGCCTGAACACTTCCTCCAAAGCTGCTGCGCAAGTAATACAGGAATCAGCCTGCCTGTTTCTCTTCATTCCTTATCTGCATCATTTTACCCCCTGGCTGTCTAACATGCGATGCAGCAGAAGTTCAGTAGAGACAAGTGCATTGTTTTCTTGTACAGACACTGAGGGGGGGCTTTTTTTATTGAGGCAACAATCTTAACTATTTGGAGACTTGATTTTTGTACGTTGTGTTACCTTTAGAAAGAACACAGTAATGTGTCTTACCTGTGTCAAACTTGTTTTCAGTAGTGATAAATCAAGCGATGCTTGGTGATGCAGTTCATTAATCGTCAGTTATATTGGGTAGGAAACAGCTTACCTGGTTGTGCCCAGACGCATCAGTAGAGAATGAAAACTCTGTATGGACTCCTGGTTTAAGTACAAATAAATGTGATGTATATTTTTTAAATGTTTTTTGTAATTTATTTGAGAGAAGAAACCTAATAGTATAAGCGGGATGCAACTTTTTGTCAGTACTTTTCTGTTTATTATCGATCTGCACTGGCACATTCATTTGCCACATTAAAGTTCAAACCAAACAGCCGTGATCAGCCTGGACATGGACATGGGCCCTCAGAGACTGGGGACAGTGGCGATGACTCTGACATGCCCTCAAGTCGAAGTCTTACACCGTTTGTCCTGTTCCCTGTCTTATTCCTGTATGGAATGACTCGCACGTGTCCCCAAAAATCCCCACATGAATGTATTCCCAGTGGGCTAATATGATTATCACTATGACTCATATGACTTGTTAAATTTTTAATGTGTTAATTAGTGTATATTGCTAAAACACTAATCCGCCATGACATATTCATTTAATACTGCTACAGCCAGCTAAAGTCCTGCTGGTCTCTTAAACTGTTCTCTGTGATAAATATTCAAGAGTAATGTAATTCCTACTAAACATTCTTTGATAAAAGAACCTTTGCGGTGCATATAGGGAAGCATGATGAGATTCTCTCCCCCAACTTTGGGCCTGTTTCATGCTTTGTTTGCAGCAACACTTAACTGTATCTGGGCCAAAATTTGCTTTAGATGTAATTAATGTTAGACAAAAGATATACAGTCCTAAAGCCTGCTTGCTTGAGCAGACCTTTTGCAAGCCCTGCCTGCAGCTCCCTGGACTCTCCATTATAAAATTAATGTAAACAGGCTCTCTGTTCAGGTTCACACAAGTGTACCAGCTCAGCCAGAAGAAGATAAGAACCCATAGAAAAACAGAGGACATACACCGCTCCAAGCACTGTGGATCCACCTCTTCTATCAAACCTCTGTTTTGGTTACAGAGGGGGAGGATGGTGATGCTGCACCTCTCTTTAAAAAAAGGAGTGCAAAGCATTAGACTATATAATGTGGATGGAGAGGTTTTTGCAGTGCTTTTAGCCCGTTCAATGACGTCTGCTCAAACACACCACCACACAAGTGTTAATGTATTGACCTTTAATTATTCATGCAGCACCTGTCTGTGTTGGTGAATCTGATTTACGATAATGGATTATGTATCCTGCAAGGAGACCCATTTGGTTCAGAGAGCCAGAAGCTATAGTGTCAGCAATTAAATATGAACTCCCTTAAGGTTAATGCCAGTGTGTGTGTGTGTGTGTGTGTGTGTGTGTGTGTGTGTGTGTGTGTGTGTGTGTGTGTGTGTGTGTGTGTGTGTGTGTGTGTGTGTGTGTGTGTGTGTGTGAGTTATTCTTTTTGGAATGTTTTGTTAGCCCATCACACAGCCCGTTTTGCAGTTTAGATTACCATGATTGCAATTTTCAAGGATAACTGATGTGTGAAGTTGATCCTGCTAAAACTTGACAACAACAATTCAGATAATTGTTTACATGTCTGCACCCAGGAAACACTGCTGTCTCATCAGAAGGGTCTTCAAGCAGAAGCTTACTGCCAAAGACTGCTATTCAAGGCATATCCTCTTTTTGGACAAGAAATAAGCTTCCTTTACTTGGTATTGGTCATTTCACAAAAAAAGGATTTAAATTTTAAAAGATGTAATTTTACTTAATCCTTATGTAGTTATTTTGTCTCATTTCTATCCATAAAATTTGATTAGGATGAGTTAAAATTCTGTAGTTATGTGAAGACGTGGCAGATTTTCTGGTATGTGTTTGCTGGTTTTTGTGATGATTTTCGACACTTTTTTGGACTGTTGATTCCTCCGGTGATGAAAAAGATGGCAGGGAATGATAAGCAGAAAAGTGCGCCTGGGTCTGCTGGAGATTGTGAACAGAGGGATTAAAGCAGCAGCTTTGCAGAGAGTCAACATCCAGCGTTGGATTGTACTAGACCAGTAAATAAGTCCAGCAAATATTGAAGCTATAATTGGAGATATCTTGACCTCTACAACTTGCTGCACAGATAAGATAGTTCTAGTTAAAGCAACACAGAAAGTCCACTTTTCATAGCACAAACTGATCATTATTCCTGTCCTCTGCTTCTATAGTGATAAACATTGCAGTTTAATGGCAGTTGGTTTGCATTATAAATTAATACTTTGTCAAGCCTTTTTTTTCGCTATGTTGCCAATACAATTTGGGGAAAAGACTGCAGGTTTGTGTTACATTAAGCTATTTGCGCAACCTTCCAACTAAGAACAAATAAGGTTCCACATATGGAATAGAGAAACAAATTGAATGTGAACTTTTTAAAAAAAAATCTGTTCTCAGGCTCTCAACTTCACACAGAAGATATGCTGCTGTGTAGCTTACAAATTTGTTGGCAACATTTGGACTCCCACAGGCATTAAGTGTCATGAATGTAATGACCAACTAGCTTTTCTCCAGCTCTATTCACTGAGCAAATTTAACATCTCGGACGTGAGGTTTCTGTATACAATTTTCTGAATATAATTGATTTTCTTCCTCATTGCTTTTTGTTGCTATTTAAATACAGTTTACAATACAATTTTAAAAAGCTGGAGCTTTTAGATTTAACTGAGATGAGTAATGTTTTCCCACACCTGGAATGTAAAATGCATTCTGCATCATAGCTATAGTATTAAAAATGAATTATGTTTTTAAAAACAATTGCTTCTCTCCTGCTGTCGTGACAAATTTTAAAGGTATTCTCAGGTAAGTATAACAGGAGTGTCCTCCATCATAAAAAATGCCCCTCTCTGAGGTCTTATATTTAATTTAAAAAACAACAACAACAAAACACTGATCAGTTCTTATGAATACTGTTACACCCACTAACATTTCTATTTTCAAATCTGACTTATTCTCACTGCCCTGCATTTAGAAAGTGTGAAAGTGAAGGCCGAGATTCAATTTTCTTTACACACATTATGTCGCAGTTTATAAAAGAGCAAATTTGTAAATCTAAGGGTTATACGTGGAAAGTATAGGACTATGAGGCTTCATAAGCAGATTCAGAGGTTGAGTGGAAAAGCAGTCACCTCAGTTCAGAAACCTGCCATGAATTTTTGCAAAATGTTGACGATAGATGGATAGATAGATAGATAGATAGATAGATGGATAGATAGATAGGTAGGTAGGTAGGTAGGTAGGTAGATAGATAGATAGATAGATAGATAGATAGATAGATAGATAGATAGATAGATAGATAGATAGATAGATAGATAGATAGATAGATAGATAGATAGATAGATAGATCAATTTCAATAAAACATATCTGAAGGTAATACCATCATGTATTATTCATTGCGTTCAGATTCAAATGAAGCCGGGTGTCATCAGCTCCGTTAATGCACTGGCTTCTTCCTGGAATGAACAGTTCTGACACGTTGCTAGGACCTTTACTGCAGCCCTGCAATTATCCACGGAGGAGGGAGGGAAAGGTAAATGCTGGCTTTATCCTTGGTCTGCGGCTCAGCTGTGCACAAGAGCATCCAGTTCATCACTTGGCCTTTTACAGCTTCATTGCCTACTTTACAATAAAGCCAGGTGCAGCGAACCTTTCATAGGGCTGACATATTACCTGATTTAAAGATTGTCTGGGTAGTAGCTCGCTGTAAAACTGCGATCAGTCAAGATAAACTGAGGCTTTCTTCAAAAACTAAGAAATGAAACACTTTTCTTGTCTCTCGACTCTTTAATGGTGTTTACATTTCCGCTCAAAGTCCAAAGAACAAAAGAAAAATCCCATATTTACCAAACACGTAAGTCTCTGCAGGCAGGTATCCGAACATCTTAAGCAATGGAATCGTTTTAAACTGAAAACAAGCTCTATGTGCAAACAACAACTGGCTTTTTGAGGTTGCAGCATGGAAAAACCTGCTGGGAGCAGAAAAAGTTTTAATTTGGAAGAACCGCCATAGATGGCTATGGTCAGGCGCATACTGATGTACGTCTCAAAAGTCCTGCAGTCAACTAACATTTAAAGAAGTTATAGGATTAACATAAGACTCGTTTCTATACAATCCGTCAACATGGCCAAGGGTTAAATCATTTCCCCCAATGTCTTACTGGTGTTGTCAGTATCTCTTCTTTGTCTGACAGCGTAAAAGACCACCAGCACCCTAAGGTTTATTTCCAGCAGAGTCACAATGCTCTCAAGAATGGGAGAGTGAAAATAGCTACACATGCGCTTTCAAATCAATATACGAGGAGATTGCAGTTTTAAGTTGGAGCATGATGAATGAGACAGCCTCTGAAGTGATTGAGCATACCTGCTCTGATGGTGGTGCATTTCAATTGGGTTGTGCATGTAAATGTTTTCCCTTAATTGGCAGCCAGAAGAGGTTTATCACCCAAGGTGAATACGGATCCACACCGCAAGCACTTGAAAAGAAATTCAATTCAGATTTAATGAGCTGAAGAACAGGAATCTAGGTTTACACTCAGAGGTTGAGTCACTTCATTTTGTACAGTAATGTGGTCTTCTTTTTTTTTTATCTCTGGTGATTAATGTCCTTTGTTTGACCTGACTGATTTAAAGCTCAAACAAGGAGATTGCTCTTGAGTCCAGTGCTCTTTAACCTTCATTCAGACCAACATGTCACATGTGTGGGCTCCTGGCTGCTCCATCCATCAGGGATGCAAGGTAGAAAAGCTGAACCAAATACATTTAGAAAAACGATGCATTTAGAATTTAGATCAACGTTGTCTAAGACCAGCAGCGCATTGGACACCTCTTTTATGGTTATGACAAAGCACTGACAAAAATACACAGCTACAAAGAACCAGAGGTACAGATCTGAAAACAAAGCAGATGATGCTGAAAGAATTACAATTCATCAAATGATTGTGTGTGTGTGTGTGTGTGTGTGTGTGTGTGTGTGTGTGTGTGTGTGTGTGTGTGTGTGTGTGTGTGTGTGTGTGTGTGTGTGTGTGTGTGTGTGTGTGACATCGTCTTTCCACTTCATAGCATATGAAATCCTCAGAGTAAATGAGATGTCTCTCATCTTAAAATGGTCACACACGTTTGATGCTGCCTGAGAGAATATCATCATATTGTTTAAAAAACATTTATCCCTTTCAGCAACAAAGAATTTTTAACAGGGCTAGTAACATCAATGTGACTAGGCAAGGAGAAATGATTTATATACATTCTATTAGGAAAAGCGGGATGATCTGATGGTGAAACTGGAATTATTATCAAGCTCCTGCTTGACAGCCGCTGCAACTTTCTCACAAACTGATAAAAGCAGCTGCAAGATGACGTTATTCAACCTCTGTTAAAGATCATGGTGAACAAAGTTAATATTAAAACAGCAATTTATCATAAAATAGTAACAAATTACACAAAGATAACTGTATTTTACTCTGTGGGGGGGG
>BJFM01001324.1:6161-16638 GCA_016586285.1 Arothron firmamentum
AAGGTCACAGAGGGGGAGAACATCAACTGGACTCATAGCTCACACCTTCTCTGCAGAGAGAGGGCGAGAAAAAGAGGACGCGACGAGCCGCTGTAGTTATGGGGGAGAGCTACATGTACCAGCGCCTCGCCTACAGCAGAGGAGAGGAGGTGGGGGAGGAGGAGGAGGAGGAGGAGGAGGAGAGAGACAGGAGGAGAGGAGATGTCAGAGGAGGAATGGTAAAATGTGACGTCGTGGTCGGACGTAACCTTTTCTTGTGTGTCAGTGCAGGCGTGTGTTTGCATGTGGATCATTTATTTATTTATATTCATCTTATTAGTGTGTTTTGTTGCACTTTAAACCAAAGTGGTTGTAAAGAACACATGAAAAGATGGTTTTTTTCCCCCATTTGCACGACTGCAGTTTTTGCATTTACACAGACCGTCCACTAGGTGGCAGTGTTTTTAATGAAAAGGTTATTTTAAGAAGAGGCTCGGGAGAAAATGGGTGTGTGTGTGTGTGTGTGAGTGCAGATGCAGTGTGAGGAGGGAACAGAGTGGCTGCTGGAGCTGCTGACAGACGTGCAGCTGCAGCACTACTTCCTGCGGATACGGGACGAGCTGAACGTCACGCGGCTCTCCCACTTCGACTACGTGAAGAACGAAGACCTGGAGAAGATCGGCATGGGCCGCCCAGGTGAGAGCGCCCCGCTCGAGTTCCAAACACGCTGAGCTTCTCTGACACCTGACTGTGTCGGCTCAGGTCAGAGGAGACTGTGGGAGGCCATCAAGAGGAGAAGAGCGCTTTATAAACGGAAATCCTGGATGAGCAAGGTGCAGCGCCGCAGACCGCCACCATCGCGTGTCCCCACAGCTACCAATGGCGGCGACGCTCTCTCAAACCTTTCTCCGTCTCCTAGGTGTTTCCCGTGAAACGACCTGAGTCTGACGCGCAGCAGGCCCTCCCGCAGGGGGCGACGGCGAGCGCGGCGGCCGGCAGCGAGTCGGGCGCCTCGCTCACCTGCCTGATCAAAGAATCCGAGCTGCAGCTCTTTGAGCGTCTGGGAGACGGGACGTTCGGGGTCGTCCGGAGGGGAGAGTGGACGTCACCCAGTGGGAGAGTGGTGAGACACACCAGTCTGGGAAAGACCCAGCTTTCACACCTTTAATGGGTGGACACCAACGGGTCACACTTGAGCGCAGCAACGCTAGGTTTGCTTCTCAGTGTCTAGTCATGTTCGACCAGCACAAGCTAACGTTTCTCTCCGGCCAGCCAACATTTTCCATCGCTAACGTTAGCAGGAGCTAAATATCTGTAGCAGCAGCTACTCGCTAACATCTGGCAACACTGATAGAAAGGCTGCGCGGCCAACGTGAACCTCAGCCGTTTGCTAAACCTGCTGGTTTGTTGTTTTAATTTGCGGTTTGTCCCCGTCTGTCCGACCCGCCCTGCTTCCAGCTGACCGTGGCCGTGAAGTGTCTGAAGGCCAACGTGTTGGACTCGGACGGTCTGGATGATTTCATCCGAGAGGTGAACGCCATGCACTCGCTGAGCCACCAGAACCTGATTCGCCTGCACGGCATCGTCCTAACGCAGCCCATGAAGATGGTAAAACACCAACACACACACACACACACACGCACATGCACGTGCAGTGTGTTGACCAGTGTTTGCTGGTGTTTGCTGGTGCAGGTGGTTGAGCTGGCCCCTCTGGGCTCCCTGTTGGACCGTCTGAGGAAGCGTCAGGGTCACATCCTCATCTCCTCGCTCTGTAACTACGCTGTGCAGGTCTGCCATTCCCGGGCTCTTGTTTCTTCATTCGGGGGGGCGTCAGATTGCTGAGGGTGTGTCCTCTCAGGTGGCGTGTGGGATGGCCTACCTGGAGCAGAAGCGCTTCCTTCACAGGGACCTGGCTGCACGCAACGTCCTGCTGTCCACCAACGAGACGGTGAAGATCGGCGACTTCGGCCTGATGAGGGCGCTGCCGACACACACGGACCAGTACATCATGGAGGAGGGACACAAGATCCCGTTCCCGTGGTGAGACGCCCGACTGCAGCTGCCCATCAAACGGTCCTGAAGGGGTTTTAGTAACAGCTCCTCCTCCAGGTGCGCCCCGGAGTCTCTGAAGTCTCGTACCTTCTCTCACGCCTCCGATACCTGGATGTTCGGGGTCACCTTGTGGGAGATGTTCACCCACGGGCAGGAGCCTTGGCTGGGCCTCAACGGGAGCCAGGTCCAGGACGAACAGTTCTTATAGCAGGGTCCCATCGGGGGGGGGGGGGTTTCTCCAGGACGTTCTTCATCGTTGGTCTGTTTGCAGATCCTCCACAAGGTGGACGCGGAGGCCGAGCGGCTGTGCAAGCCGGAGGACTGTCCTCAGGACACCTACAACGTCATGCTGCAGTGCTGGAGCCCCAAACCCGAAGACAGGCCCACCTTCATCGCCCTCAGGGACTTCCTGCTGGAGGTAGCCACAGCTTCATCATCATTCCATTCAACGCATTTTCAAATCTGACAAGACCTCGTTGGGTTTATCGGCCAAATTAATTGGACTCACGCGGCTCCAAACACTCTCAAAGAGGGAATAAGTAGAAGCAGATTTATCAGCATCAGCAGCTTCCTCCATTTGTCTTTATAACCCTGCTAATGACAGCAATAACTCACTCTGTGTGTGTGTGTGTGTGTGTGTGTGTGTGTGTGTGTGTGTGTGTGTGTGTGTGTGTGTGTGTGCGTGCGTGTGTGTTGCAGACAATGCCCACAGACATGAGAGCCCTGCAGGACTTTGAGGAGGAAGACAAGCTCCAGATTAAAATGAACGACGTCATCACCATCGTCGAGGGGAGGTCAGTGGGGGGTAGATTATTCCGCTCTGTTGTTCTGTCTCTGGCGAGCAGCTGCGTCACTCGTGTGTGCCAGCCAGGACATTCCTGCAGATGCGTCTTTCGCTGACATGGATGCTTTGCATTCTGGGTCATTACTGTAATTACCGTCCTGTTACAGCTTATTACAGTCATATAAAGGCTCCTTGTCTCTGGCCTGACAATGAGAGACGATTTGCAGGCTGTTTGTCGGGTTGAATCCCGTGTGTGAATTCAGGAGCACGTGCTCCTTGAGTGACGTGAATGTGTCCTCTCAGGGCGGAGCATTACTGGTGGCGGGGTCAGAACAGAGGGACGCTGCGCGTCGGACAGTTTCCCCGCCACGTGGTGACCTCCGTGGCCGGTCTGTCGGCGCAGGACATCAGCCGGCCGCTCAAACACTCCTTCATCCACACCGGACACGGAGACACAGACCCTCACCGCAGCTGGGGACACGCGGATCACATCGACAGGTGAGTCTCGGAAGGGACAGGACATTCTTTGGCGTTTCCACCTGCGGCCGCTGGGGGGCAGCACGGCACCACTTACAGCCACAATTGGATAATCAATTTAAATCAATTTTTGAAGGATGCTGGTGAATAATTCAGCTCAGATTCAGCCTCATTTCTCACCTCTTGACATTTATAAACATGTAATGAAATTGTATTTTTAACTTTAAGCTCTATTTTTAACTTGAGCTCCTCTCAGTGGACTCGGGCTCGTTTGACTTTTCGCAGCCGTCCAACCTCTTTTGCTCCTGTTCAGTCTGTATTTAGGGAATCCCATGGACCCCCCCGATGTGCTGGGAATGGATTCAGGCATCGCCAGGCCGACCAAACTCCCCAACCGAGCCAAGAGTCGGTTTGGAATCTCTTTATTCTTCCTGTATCTTGCTCAGTTGTCAGTCAACCCTGAACCTGCATCCTCCTGTTTTCAGAACAAGCTCCGCCCCGTCCTCCGCTCCCCGCCGTCCTTCTGAAGAGTGAGTTCTCCTCTTCTTCTGTGGTGTCTAAAAGCGTCGCTTTAACCACCACTGCGCGTATTTCCCGGCGCTTTAGAGCCCTTCTACGACTCTGTGATGGACGACTACGACGAGGACGAGGACGCTGCGTCTGCGGGGGCGAAGCGGCTGGGCGTGTCCCTGGGGCTGAAGCTCCGCCCCTGGGACTTTGGCGTACGCTCGGCGAAGAGCGAGGTGTCGCTGATCGACTTCACCGACGACAGTTTCAGCTCGGACACGCCGTCGCCGCTCACAGAGTCCCGGCAGCCGGACCAGGACACCCTGAAGGTACGGTTAACCGTGTGAATCCGTCGCTCGGCGTCTCCACGGAAACGCCTAACAGGGCGCTCTCCGGACGGCTCCATCAGGACACGCCGTCCATCCTGGACTGGCCCCTCCCACAGCCAGCGTACGATGAGGTCACCGCGGAGCTGGAGGACCAGTCGGAGGACCAGGAGGTGCGTTCTATTTACCGGGCCCTGACAGAGACGGAGGACAGCGTGTCCACAGCCGGCGCCCCCCCGGCGGGGCGGAACGAGTCCCAGTCAGCTGACCTCTTCCAGGAGCTGCAGCGCGAGGTAGCCCGGATGGGGACGGGGTCACGCCTGACTTCACCACTCACCTGTTGAATGTGACTCCAATCAAAGGTTGTCTCTGCTGTCCCACAACTGTTTTAGGTGATGGTGAAGCTGCAGGTTCCCATGGCAACAGGCCGTTCCCTCCCTTCCTCCCCCCTCCCCTTGACTCTGGCTCCTCTGGAACCACATCGCCAGATCTACCTGCCCCCTCCGTCCCCTTCCTACGCCTCTGCCTCCGCTGTCGCCTCCTGTTTGGAGGAGAAGCCGGTGTTGCCCCCCCGCAGCCCCGCCCCCCCGCTGCGCCCGTCCAAAAGCAGCCTCTCCAGCCAGAGCGCCGGCTTCCAGGCGCGCCCCACCTCAGGTGAGCAGGAAGACACGCCTCCTCAGATCCCTCCCAGGGACCACACCTTCTCCCAGCCCGGCTCCCGCTCCTCCTCCCCCCTCCCGCTGGTGCCGCAGAGCTCCTCCTCCACCATCGCCCTGCCCCCGCCCCCGGCCGCCGTCTCCCCTCGCCGCGGGTACGGACTCCTCGGTCCTCTGGTGTCTTCAGGCTCGTCCTCACCCCCCCGGCTCTCATCGCAGCCCTTCCAGGTTGCGGCTCACGGCTCCTCCTACTCGTCAAGCTCGTTGTTAGAGCCCCTCCCCTACCGCGAGGGGCGTGGCCTCTCCGGTCTGATTGACAGCCCTCAGAGCTCCGCCTCCCACCCTCGGCCGGATCGACCGGCGTTCCTGGAAAGGTGAGCTGCCCAGCGAAGCAACATCCAGCCGTGGTCGCTCACGGCGGCCTCCCCAGGCCTCGTCCATCACGTCCCGGTCCGATCGACCCCCTCACCGGCCCCCGCTGTGTCCCCAGGTACGGAGCAGCCAACATGGCGGCGGTCAAGCCCATGATGCAGCAGCCCGGCAGAGCCAAGCCGAACTCCTCCTACAACAACAACAACAGCGGGCGCTCTGCAGCTCCCAGCATGCACCAGGAGCTGACCGTCACACAGGTACCGGCTCAGCCAGCAGGTTCTGAAGGGGACGTCCCAAAGCCCAGTTTGAGATCCGTATTTAGGCAGATGTTGATCCTCTTTGCCTTTGATTGACAGGTGCAAAGGGCGGTGCACGGCGTGACGCTGGAGGAGTGCCGGGCGGCTCTGCAGAGCCACAGCTGGAGCGTTCCCCAGGCGGTGAACCACCTGAAGGTATCTGCAGCCCTGCCTTAACCTTGAGGAGTCACCGAGCTTCAGCGCACGTAAACGCGCGCGCAAGGTCACAGCGTTGCTTTGATCTTCAAAGCGCAGCGGCTGCTTCTGCGTTTTGTGCTGCGGGCATCAAAGCCTGGGTCAGAATCTGCTTCTCCTGCCGCCTCCTTCAGGTGGAGCAGCTGTTCCGTTTGGGCCTGAGGTCCAGAGGCGAGTGTGAGGAGCTGCTGCAGCGCTGCAGCTGGAACCTGGAGGAGTGCAGCGCTCTCATCCTGGACGGCGGGGGTTCCCATGGCAACGCCGAAGCGCAATTAAACAGGTACATCTGGAGGAGAGGAGAGGCGTTAATGACGGACGGAGAGAGGGAAAGAGGAGAGGAGAAGGACGCCCAGCGATCACAGAAGAACAACAGCTTTTGCGTTTCAGCGTTTTTTTGTGTCGTTTTCAAAGTTTGGCTGCAGAGGTCAGCGCTTAGAAGCTTCTACAGGACCACAGAACCTCTCAGTGATGGAACCTGTCTCCTGTCCCCTCACAGGAAGTGACAGCAGGAACCCTGGCCAGAGGGGACCCATCTTCAAGGCCCCCAGACCCAGCCCAGGCCGCTAACGATGGGCCCCGTGTTCTGCTGCATGTGCGGCGCAGCCAGATGCTCGTTAGCGTTAACGAGCCGCGCTGGCTGCCCGATGGGCTGCTGTAGTTCTCTTTAAAGGCGCGCTCTCGCCTCGGCTGTGGGGGCTTCTGTGCGGGGGAGCCGGACCGTTCCCGTCCGGATGTTCTACGCCCGCTTTCTCCAGAATCAGGGACGCTGGTGTGGTTCAAACGTGGCGACGCATCATCGTTCAGCACTTTAGCGCGTCGTCGTTCACTGCTGGTCAGGAGATAAAAGACCTATATTTTTACGCATCATCTGTGGGTTTTTTTGTTGTTGTTGTTTTTTTGTTGTCGTCTTACTGTAAAAGCAATAGGAGGAAAAATCAGCCGTGTCAATACAGGGTGTTGCTACATTATCAGCTAATGATGAATGTTCTGTGGAAGCTACTGCTGCATGATAATCAAACCACTGCTCAACGGGAGAGCGCGCACGTGTGTGTGTGCATGTGTGTGTGTGTGTGTGTCTGTTATCGATCATAAATGTGGAGGTAGGTTATGAAAGTGGGATTTGTTCGTTCGTGCAGCTCCTCTGCGGGTCAGTTCTGAACCCGGACGGGTGGTGTTGGAACGCATGTGAGGAGATTAGAGGGATTATTCTGAGTTTGGGGGAGACGAGGAAACTTTAGGGACGGAATTTAGGAGTTTAGGTCTGAAACCTGGGGTGAAAATCTCTGGAATAAGTCAGATTTAGACCAGAAAAAGAGAAAGTTTAGACTGAATCCTCCACATGTGGTCTGAAAACACTTGTGTGTGTTTGTGAGAGACAGACGTCCAGTGATTCCAGAGCAGTTTATTCTTGGTTTTATAATAAATTTAAATTCAATCCAATCTGCCTTCTTCTGGTTTTACTTATTTACAGCAAATAACCAAAAGAGTCTCCTGACACGCCAGGATTATCCAACACAAACGCAGTTTATTCATGGTAAAGACTGACGCGTGCTGATTGGAGTGCAGAGGTAGCCTCTGGTTTCACCGTTGACATGGTAACGCACAACTTAACCCAACTGTCCCCATAGAAGGAGACTCAGACGTGTCCAACTGAACTCTGCTTCCGGTTGCCAAACGTCCACGTGATCGACACACGCGCACGTCCACAGGCGCTGCCTCTCGCGGACGCCTCGTCTCCACCGTCCTCTGGTCAAATCTGGGAGCTTCACCTGACCGACGTCCTCCCGGGGGGACGAGTCTGCAGATCGATAGCACTAAACTTAACCCCAGCCTTGCCCTGCCCACCTCAGCACGTCTCAATGGGAAACCTGTATTGACCCAACACGACTCTTCCCCTCACACACACACACACACACACACACACACACACACTGGATTGATCGTGGCCGCGGTGCATTGTGGTCCTCGTGCTCAGCGTGATCCCTGGGAGGTGCTTCAGCAGCGGTCCTCCCTGGACTCTCACTGTGCACTTATCTGTTACAGCATTAAGCACTCTGTCACCTTCACTGACGACACAAAACACACACACACACACACACACACACACACACACACCCAGAACTGTCTCTTTGCTGTGGCAGGACTTGGGCTGATTCTGCTGCTGATATTCACCCGGCGCTCATCTGTCATGCTAGTTTCAGGCTGCGGCGTTCCGCCTGGCGGCGCCTTCATCGGGCCGCCGGCTCGCTGTGCTCATATGTTTAGTGGCTTTATTAATTGGCGGGCTCATGGCGCTCTCCCTTTCCTGTCAGCTTTTCAATCCTCCGTCAGACCTGATGGAAACACGGGCCGCTGAGATAGCCGCGCCGCGGCGTCAAAGCAGGCGCGTTTTTGACGGACGGCGTATGGAAATGATGGCTTTTATCTTGAGTCCAGGGTCCGTGAGGGTTCGCCGGCTGCTGCTCGTTAACCGGATTCCGTGAGGCTAAATGGAGGGAAATAAGAATTCATCAGATTAAGAAGCCGCTCATGACAGGCCACACATTATTACATCACCATCAGACACGCTGGTATTTACTTTGCTTCCATCGCTGTCAGAAAGACGCATTTATTGTCAAAGTGGGCATATTTGACCCCTTTGACAGCAGACATCCCCCCCCAGCCAGTCAGGGAGGATGAGGCGACGTCCCAGAAGGTCATGTAACCACGCCCAATTTGGAACGTTTCTGAAAAAGGAAACTAAGGAAGCTTCCTGAGGTTCTCCTGTGAAAGTCTCGGGCTGAAATGTCTGATTTTCAACCATTTAAACGGAGGAATTAATCTATAAAAAAAAATACACTGCTGTTGAAGTATGACGACGTGACTGGGCGGAGCCTGACAGCTCCGGTGGGCGGAGTCAGGCCCCAGACTCCTACACCTGTACGACACAGCTTCACCTCAAAACAACAGGTTTGTCTCAAATTTCAGAGCTCAAACATCGGACATGTTGGACCCTGGAAAGTTAGGATAAGTTTTTCATTCCTTTTGCTCCGTTTTGTCGGTCACATGGGTTCCGGTCGGCTCGCCATTATGCTCAAATCTCATGGTTCAGGGGCACAAAACGGAGCCCGTGACCCTGAGATTCCGGGTTCGGGCCATTGCTCAGCGGGACCGGCAGCGCCGTGGGCGATGTTGTGCTCCCGCCAAAGCCCAACAAACGCAACCTGGCAACCACGCCTGAGTTGGCGCTCTAATGAGCGTCGGCGAGGGCCCGGCAGCGAGGAGCGGAGTCGCCCAGGCCTCGGAGCTTCACCAGAGAATGACGGACGAGACGGAGCGTCCTGTGCCCGTCTCGGGCCTCTGCACCGGACCGCCGTCCTCGTCCAGCGAACTGAGCCGCCTTTTACACAAAGTTGATCCCACGTTTCTTCACAGATCTGGGACAGTTTTGGAGCCCAGCGTGAACGTGGACATTTATTGTGTGTTTTCCAGGTAAAAACTGACCTTCCATTTGCTTTAGAGTTTCATAATTTGCACTTTTGCCTTAAGAAAAGCCTTCAGGTGTTGGACCAGCTGCTGTCTCTTCCTCGTTGGCACCAGAACCCACAAACCGGGCCTGACACACCTGAGTCCGACAGGTAACTCTCTTTTTGTTGCTTCCTGACGTAGATCCAGGAATTCCAGAGTAGATTTTGGCAGCAGAGTTGAGTTAACTCTGTTGTGGGTTTGAGTTAAAGGCCTCGACTCCTGAACTCCGGATCTTTGTTCGCTGCTCTGACTCTTCAGTGTCGGCTCAGGAAATCAGAAAAGAATCTGAAAGAAAACAGATTATTTTGTGCTCACAGAGGAACGATGACGCCTGCGGGCTTGTGATTTGTGTTCATGAGGAAATCGATTGGAAAATCTATGCAAACAAATCATGAGTAGTGTGTGTCCCGCAGACAGTCTGGCACTTTTAGCACTAATGTGTTGTGTGTTGCATGTTAATATACAGCAGAATAGACCCAGGAAACGCCATAAAAAGTCAAGTTCTTTCAACGTAGGCGGCGTTTTTGTGAAGACGCGTGTTTTTCCAGGGATTCAAGGATTCTGCTGTCACACCTTTGAGATGAGAACTGGACTGATAGCGTGCTAAAAGACGTCAAGGCCGAGCAAAGCTTTCCAAGGCCGAGCCGCCCTCCTCGTTCACCCTGACTGTGGCTCCATCTCCCCCTCCTCCGCGTCGCCTTCAACAGAGCACCGATCGCTCCTGACAACGCTGCCGCATATTTCCCTCGTTGATTTCCATCTGAGCGACAGTTTTCAGGTCTTCTGATGAGGACAGAAGCCATATTCTTGACCTCTTCTGAGCCTCAACAAGCCTCTCCTTCTCCGGCGGAACGTCTGACACAGATTTCCATGGGTCAAAGGTCAGCTGGAAGCGCTGCCTGGAGCCTGGCGTGGCTGCTGGATGCGGCTAATGATGCGGACAAATGGACACCGACGCGTTTCCCATTTGGGCCGGAGGACAGAGACAGAGGCGTCCGCCCTTCATCCGCGCCTGCGTTCCACTCGTCGTCTTTCGGGGAAAACTTACAAGTTTAGAAAAAGGTCACCTGATAGAAGAGCCCGGTTTCACAGGGGAATTATCCCTCCCTCACTTCCTGCGTTCCTGGCTGCTGTTTACTGTGCTGTTATCATTTCATTGGCCTGCCAGCGAGAACATCATCCGCACGGAAAATCAAAGGCTTCCCTCTTTGATCACTTTGATGAAGCGCGTCTTTGGTCGTCCTCGGTGTGATTCTGGGCTGGCTCGATAAGGTTCCGCGGGATCGGAACCGTCAGCAGACGCCTGGCGTCCGTCTTGATTGCTGT